>PXNZ01001076.1:0-16192 GCA_003012085.1 Trichoderma brevicompactum
TATATATATTTACTCAAGCCAGCCTAGCCATAAATGCTTCTTTATCAAAGTCTTTATTAAGCCCTTTAACTACATATTCTTAACTAATTCCTTTATATTATTTCAAGTACACACATATTCTGTTAAATATTAAATAAACTTTACTAAGCTAATAATATCTTTATAACCAAAGGCATGGTTGTGTGCATAGAAGAGCTATAACAGTTCCGGGTTGCTTCGGATAGAAAACGCAAGCATATGAAAGTGTGTTCATGCAGTAAGTGTCCCAATGAAGTAATAACTGTGCCAGAGGTGTGTCTCTATGTAAACTCACCCCCATCCCCCTTTTAAATAGAGCTCCCTTGGCTTGTGGAGTAGCGGATTGTGGGGAGAGTAAGCGCTACTTGCCGACTAAAGCATGTGATTCGGTAGTACTCCGACATTGAGACCCTAAATGAACCGAATAGATGGACAGCTCATGCTCTAGGGTAGCAGACATTGGAGTAGGATTCCGTGGTGAGCAAGACAGATGTTTATTGCTCCATCTGGCAATCTAAGAGACCAATAAACAGATAGTAGACTCGTTTCAACCAGTAATGGCCTATATATGATCCGAGAAAGTCAGTTGGCACTTCTAGCATTGCTTTGATAGAGCCATCACCATCCAACATTACATTTCCCTTCCCCATTAACAATATTCTACAACATGGGTTCTCCAGCAATTTTTGATGATTCTGAACGCTACTGGCGAGATACCCTCGCTGGCAATGAACACGCTCCTTTCCCTGCTCTTCCATCTTTCGTCCAACAGCCAAATGTGAACGAGGTTGTTCATCATGAGATGTCTCTGTCTCTAGCACAAAATACCATTAGCACGCCGATTTTGATTCGAGCAGCATGGGCACTTGTCGCTGGTCAAATGACCAATTCAGAAGACGTTGTCTTTGGTCTCATATCCAAGAGCAAACCTAGCCAGATTCTGAGCAAGTCCTCAGATGGCACGCCCAATTCACTCCCCAATTCCTACCCATTGAGGATCAGATGGTCTAATGCATGGACTGTTTCTCAGTTCCTCAATAATATCAATCAACAAGCAAAAGAAATTGCGCTTTTTGAGGCCATCAGATTGGAGGATATTGCCAGTCTCAGCTCTGGAGCGCAACAGGCGTGTTCATTCCAAACGTTGCTAGATATTGAATCTTCAGAAATTACACAAACCAATGGCCAGAAAGCTTCCCGTCAGAGGCAGATGGACAATGTTGCCTTGTATCTGAACCTACAGATTCATCCCAGAGGCGTTGCGATTGAAGCGAACTTTGATGATCGAGTCACTGAGCTGTGGAAGGTTCAGAAGCTTCTAAGCCAATTTGACCTTGTCCTGGATCAACTTTACAACGCCGCGGCTGAGACAACAATTGCAGACATTGAGATGGTCATAGAGAGTGACCTTGTCGCCATTTGGGAGCACAACAAGATCCTACCCACACCTATTCAACACTGTATTCATAAGCTCTTTGAAGAGCGAGCCCAAGGTCGTCCTGAAGCCATCGCGCTGCATGCTTGGGATGGTGAAATGACCTATGGAGAGTTGGACAAACTCTCCACACTACTAGCCTGGAGACTAGTTGACTCTGGGATTACAACCGACGTATTGGTGCCTGTATGCTTTGAAAAATCCATGTGGACAATGGTAGCGCTACTAGGCGTGTTAAAGGCAGGAGGTGCCTTCGTGCTCCTTGATCCTTCTCTCCCAGCCCAACGACTAGCCACAATTATTGAGAAAACCAAAAGTGACATTGTTCTGTCCTCAAGAGCCTGTTTCGAGATTGTCTTTTCTTACGTTCCAAAGACCATCATTATCGATGAAGCCTACTTCAAAGACCTCAGCCACGACATCCATGAAAAGCTCGACAGAAGCAGTCCTGAATCACTCATGTATGTGGTCTTTACATCAGGAAGCACAGGAATTCCAAAGGGGGCCATGATTACCCACCAGAACCTTGCATCGGCAATGCATTATGAAAAGGACCATTATCGACTTGACGAAACATCACGAATTTATGACTTTTCTTCTTACGGATTTATTGTTTCCATTGTAAATATGTTCAATGCCATTTGCTCAGGGGCCTGTATATGTATTCCTCGGGAAGAGCACAGACGGAACAAGCTTGCCGATAGCATCAATTCCCTACGTGCCAACATTATACATCTCACACCTTCTGCAGCGGATGTGCTCGACCCAGATGAGGTGCCTGGTATTAAGACTGTTGTCTTCTCAGGCGAAGGGCTTCACGCCGATGCCATTAAAAAGTGGTGGGGGAAGGTTCATATTCTGAATGTCTACGGCCAGGCAGAGTGTGCTCCAAGAGCAATAATCAACGACAGCGCAACCACGCCGGCAGAGGTAACGCGCATTGGAAGAGGCCATGGACAAAAAACTTGGATCGTGGATCCTAAGGATCATAACAGGCTCGTGCCCTTTGGCTGTGTTGGAGAGCTGCTCCTTGAGGGCCCTCAAGTTGGGCGGGGATATCTAGGCGATCCAGAGAAAACCGCCTTCTCTTTCATTCACGACCCGATATGGCTGACCAAAGGTCCTCCTGGGGGTACCGGGAGATCCGGGCGCCTTTACAAGACGGGAGATTTGGTACAGGCTGATCAAAGTGGCATGCTCACGCTGGTTGGGCGCAAAGATGCCCAAGTCAAAATTAGAGGACAGCGAGTCGAGCTCGGTGAAGTCGAGCACCGCATATTGGAATCTATTGATGAAGCTGTGCAGGTTGTGGCTGAAGTTGTTGTGCCCAGCGGCGATGGTGCCAGCCCAATGCTAGCTGCGTTCTTGGTCCTCAATAATGCCGCTGCAGATGCCACGCACGACAGTGACATTGTGCGTGCCGCCAAGATACATCACATCACTGCTGGTTCTCAGAAAAGACTCAGCGATAGCCTCCCAGTGTACATGATACCAACGGTGTTTTTCTCAGTCGTTGCGATACCGAAGACAGTGACGAACAAGATTAACCGCCGACAGCTTCGCGAGATGGGCAGTGTTTATTCGGTACAAGAGCTAGCCGAGATGAGAACCAAAGCTGGAGGGCCAAAGCGAGAGCCAAAGAAGCCCATGGAGATACACCTTCACGGCTTGTGGAGCCGTATTCTCAACCTCAAGCCATCAAGCATTGGCCTTGGCGACAGCTTCATACAGCTCGGCGGCGACTCAATCGCGGCAATGAAAGTGGCTAGCGAGGGACGTAAGATGGGCATTGATCTGTCTGTTGCCACAATCCTAAGCTACCCTACGCTGGAGGAGGTTGCGGCCGAAAGCCTCTACATTGAGCAGGATATGTTGGAGCCCATCAAACCGTTCAGCTTATTGCCAAATGGTGAAGATGTATCTGGCCTTGTCAAAGAAGCGGCCAAATTATGTGACACAGAACCGTCGGCGATACTAGATATCTACCCTTGCACGCCACTTCAAGAAGGACTGTTCTCCTTAGCGCTAGCCTCAAGTTTAGGAGATTATGTTGCGCAGTACACTCTAGAAATCTCAAATGAAGTTAACGTGGAGCGTCTCTGCGAAGCGTGGGCCACAGTTGTCGACAAGATGGCACTTTTGAGGACAAGAATCATTACATCTCACAATGATAACCTTCTGCAAGTTGTTGTCAATGAGAAGATTCGCTGGATCACAGCGACAGACGGTATCGACTCGTATTTGAAGGCTGATAGACAGCGCTCAATGGGAATTGGGCAACCGCTGTCGCGTTTTGCTCTCATCAAGGACCCTCAAGGGTCTGTTAAGTGGCTCACATGGACATTGCACCATGCCACTTATGATGGCTGGTCCTTCCCACTTCTATTGAGAGCCCTGAATGACGCTTACAGGGGCGCTGCACTTGATGATCCTCCTCCATTCAACAGATTTATCAAGTATATCTCAGAAAGAGACGCTGATTCCGCGGACAAGTATTGGCAAGACACGCTCGGAGATTTTGACAATGCCCCATTTCCCACATTGCCTGCGTCGGTGCCGCATCCCATTACGGACACCATCATCGAGCACCAAGTGAATTTGACTGGACAGCATAAGTCGACTAAAATTACACTGTCAACCCTGATTCGCGCTGCTTGGGGACTTGTCATGGGAGCTAGCACGAACACTACTGATGTTGTTTTCGGCATGCCTGTGTCTGGACGAACTGCACCCGTTTTTGGAATTGACTCCATGGCTGGTCCAACTCTGGCAACGGTCCCAGTTCGTCTCAATTGGACCAATGACTTGAAGTTGGTTGACTATCTCGAGTCAGTGCATCGTCAGACGATTGAGATGATGCCCTTTGAGCAGACTGGCTTGCGACGCATTGCCAAAAATGGACCAGGTAGTGAACAGGCGTGCGCATTCCAGACGTTGGTTTTGATTCAGCCGGATCTGAAGGATCTGGAAGACGATTCCTTGGGCAAGTGGACTGGAATTAGAGATCGGGAAAGCACATATGCTCTAATGCTCGAGATCGAAATGGGCGCAAATGGATTCACCATAACGGCAAGTTTTGACTCGAGAGCAATCAAGCCCTGGATTGCACGCTTGCTGCTAGAAAGACTAGAGCATGTATCCGAGCAGCTTTGGCGTGTTGATTCCGAAGCTCTGCTAAGTGATGTTGAGACAATGACCAAGCACGATCAGGATATCATCTGGGGCTGGAACCATAATCTTCCAGAACCAGTCAATGAACTCCTACACAATATGATCCACGAACAAGCTGTACTGAATCCTGACAACTTGGCATTATGCGCTTGGGATGGCGATATGACCTATAAAGAGCTTGACGAATTATCTACCAAGCTTGCGTTTCGCCTAGTTGATGAAGGTGTTGTGGCGAACCAAATCGTCCCTGTCTGCTTTGAGAAGTCGAGGTGGGCTACAGTCTCCATGCTTGGTGTACTGAAAGCTGGCGGAGGCTTTGTTTTGCTTGATTCCGCTCTACCTGAGCAAAGACTTTTCACCATTGTGAAGCAAGTCAGTCCACGGGTACTTCTTTCTTCCGGTGCAAACCTGGCCCTGGCCACAAGATTGACGAATAATGCTATTCAAGTGGACAAGGAATTTTTTCAACATATTACGGAACAGCCAGATCGCACGCTGGTTGATCCTAGCCCAGAGAGCATCATGTACGTTGTGTTCACATCGGGCAGCACAGGAACTCCAAAGGGTGTTCTCCTCAGCCATAGAAATTTTGCCTCTGCTGTTCGTCATCAGCAGCCACAGTACCAGGTGGATACAAGGTCAAGAGTCTATGACTTTGCTTCGTATAGCTTCGACGTGGCCGTGATGAACGTGTTCAATACCCTGGCATGGGGCGGGTGTCTTTGCGTTCCCAGTGAGCAAGAACGAAAGGATAATCTTGCCAAGAGCGTAAATGCCTTCCGGGCTACTATGCTTGACATCACCCCGTCCTTATCCAGACTTCTCAGTGCTGAGGATTTGCCAAGTCTAGAAATGCTTATCCTTGGTGGAGAGGCACTGCAACAAAGAGATGCTGATGCTTGGCGTGGAAAAGTCAAGATGCTGAATAGTTACGGTCCTGCAGAGTGTACCCCTAATGCTACGATGAACGAAGATATGACCACATTGGAAGAAGCGTTGAGCATTGGCAAGGGTACAGGACAAATTACGTGGATTGTAGATCCTGATAATCACGACGTTCTGGTTCCTCCCGGCTGTGTAGGTGAATTGATACTTGAAGGGCCATGCGTCGGCTTGGGATATTTGAACGAGCCTGGAAAGACTGCTGCGGTATTCATCGATGACCCGCTGTGGCTGGTCAAAGGAACACCTGATCATGTAGGCCGCCGGGGGCGACTTTACAAGACAGGTGATCTGGTACAATACACTGAGAACGGCTACTTGACTTTCCTCGGGCGCAAGGACATGCAAGTGAAGATCCGAGGCCAGAGAGTTGAGTTGGGAGAGTTGGAGTGCCGCATCCACGAGTTCATGCACGACGTGGAACAAGCTGTGGCCGAAGTGATCATCCCACAGGGACCTGGCGCAAGACCTACCCTGGCAACATTTTTATGCTTGAACGAGGAGCATCCAGACTATGAGGAAAATCCACCATCGCCCACTCAAGTATATCACATGCCATCCGAAATCCAAGACCAGCTTCACAAAGTCCTACCGGTGTACATGGTACCCTCGGTGTATTTTAAAGTGGCGGAGATACCAATGACGCCATCAGGAAAGATTAATAGGAAAGGTCTCCGTGAGATTGGCGCTTCGTATACTGTTCAAGAGCTAGCCAAGATCAGGACTGCTGAGAAGGCTCAAAAACGCAAACCTACGACCAAGAATGAGATGGCTTTGCAAGAGATTTGGAGTGATCTTCTAGAAATAGATCTTGAAGCAATCGGACTCGGCGATGATTTCTTCCAGCTTGGCGGCGACTCGATTGCGGCCATGAAGATGGTTGCCATGGCTAGACAGGAAGATATTGAGATTACAGTGGCGGATGTCTTCCGCCATCCTACGCTCGGGGAACTAGTTGGCGACTTGGAAGGCCATTCCAGCACCGTTGAAGCTGAAATACTGCCATTTGATCTCCTTAATGTGGAAACCAACAAAAAAGATGTAGTTAAGGAGATTGCAACCATGTACGGTTTGGAGGCGGGTAATATCCTAGATGTGTACCCATCCACTCCCCTCCAGGAAGGTCTTTTGTCACTCTCTTCAAAGCAGCCGGGAGACTATATTTGGCAGATGACGTTAGCTTTATCGCAGGAAATCTCCATCGAGACCTTCCGCGGCGCTTGGGAAAAGGTCTTTCATGAATCCGAGATTCTTCGCACCAGAATTGTGCAATACAGTACCTTGGGCTCACTGCAGGTTGTCCTGGATGAAAACATCGAATGGATCGAGACGTCTGGGCTTGAAAAATATCAAAAGCTTGATAGGAGCCAGATCATGGAACCTGGTCAGCGATTGGTGCGTTTTGCCCTAATCAAAGACGACAATGGCGCCGTCAAATGGTTCACCTGGACGATTCATCACGCTTTGTACGATGGATGGTCGATGGATCTGATTCTGAAGTCTGTTGCTCAAGCTTGTCAAGGAATGTCTTTGGACACGTCAGTCAAATTCAATGGGTTTATCAAATATATTGGTGATATCGATGCCGATGATGCAAGGCAGTATTGGGAGGACGCGTTGGAGGACTACGATGATACGCCTTTTCCTATACTTGCTCCACCAGTTGTGCAGCCCTTTGCGGACATGTCTGAGGAGATCTCAATCGACTTGCCACATGCGCATGGATCTGGGGTTACAATTGCCACACTCATTCGCGCTGCCTGGGCGTTAACCGCTGGCAAATGGGCTCAGACGGAAGACGTCGTTTTTGGCGCAGCAGTATCTGGAAGAAATGCACCAATCACTGGTATCGAGAAGATGACGGCTCCAACAATCGCCACTGTTCCAGTTCGCATCAAGTACTCCGACGACTGGAAGGTGTCTGAGTTGATTCACAATGTTCATCAGCAGATCACTGACATGATCCCATTTGAACAAACTGGACTTCGTCGCATTGGCAAGTATTGTGCTGGAAGTCAACAAGCATGTACATTCCAGACTATCCTCGCAGTCCAACCTAAGGAGCAGTCCCCAGAGTCGGATTATCTTGGACAGTGGCAGGAAAACGCTTACAGCTGGAGTGGTACATATGGCTTAGAAATCCTTGCCAATCTTGACACGGATTCTACCAAGGTGGAAGCTAGCTTTGATTCCAACCTCATTCAGCCACGGTTAGTAAAGGAGTTGCTCAGCCATTTTAGCGCTACACTACGGCAACTTGCCACTGGAGATCAATCTCGAAAAATTTCAGAGATTAATGGACTTGCGGGACGCGACGTCGAATCAGCTAGCAAAGATACACAACGACACGTCGAGTCAAATGCAGTCCAGACTCCAGCAGCCACCACAGTCTCCTCGGTAGGCGATGGAGTGGGCCAACTCGCTTGGGTTGTTGATCCTACGAATTACAACAGACTCTTGACACCTGGATCCGTAGGAGAGCTCCTATTAGAAGGGTCGTCACTTAATACTGTCAACGGAACCGGCGATGTTTATATTCGGGATCCTGTCTGGTTCCAAACTGGCAAGTCAAATACAACAGGAGGGCGTGGAAGTCTTTACAGCACGGGTTATCTGGTGCGCCATAACGAAGATGGTAGCATGTTGTTCCTTGCACAAAGGCATGCACGAGCTGCACCAGTTGCTCAAGTTGCCCGAACTGAAGCTGCCCAAGTTTCACAGGCTCCCCAAGCTGCCCGAGTTCCACAATTTGCAAGCCTTAAGATACACGGGCAGCCAGTCGACCTTTCCGAGGTCGAGTATCAGGTTCAGCAATCTATTTCGGGAGCCAAGCAGGTCGTGGCCGAGGTATTGGCTCCCGTAGGTAAGGGTTCGAGGAATGCACTTGCGGCGTACATTCTTTCAGACTGTCCTGCTTCCCAACAAACTAGCGGCACAATCGAAAAGCCTGTTGTAACAGTCAAAGCCATTGGCAGCGATGATGAGGACAGCTTGATTAAGACTCTCCCGCGACATATGATACCCACCATCTTTTTTTCTGTTGAGAAATTTCCAGTAACTCCTTCCGGGAAAATTGACCGCAAGCTCCTTCGAGAGATTGGAGAGTCTTTTTCAGCTAAGGAGCTTGTCCAGAGACAAAAAGACACCCAGAACACAAAGAGGCAGCCTGCCACAGAAATGACAGAAACGGAGAAACAAATCAGGTTTTACTGGGGTCAAGTACTCAACGTCGACATTAACACTATCGGCTCCGATGACAATTTCTTTCATCTCGGTGGAGACTCCATTGAAGCAATGACTATGGTAAGTATTGCCAGAAAGGACGGTATCCAGTTAAGTGTGGCCGAGCTATTCCGCCATCCTAAGCTCAAGGACGTGGCGAGCAGGGCAACCCACGTCAAGTCGGACAACAGTGACAATATTGAACCGTTCAGTCTTCTGGGAGATGCTGTCGACAAAGAATCTTTGATCATTGCGTTCGCGAACTCATGTGGTGTTGATAAGGCTTTAATACAAGATGCGTACCCATGTACACCACTCCAAGCAGGGCTCTTGTCGTTGTCTTCCAAGAGCGGGGACTACATTACTCAATGGGTACTTGAACTATCAGAGGATGTAGATTTGCCTCGCTTCCGCAAGTGCTGGGAGGAGGTGGTGAAAAGAGTTGCTATTCTCCGTACGAGAATAATCGCAGATGACAATGAGAACCTCGTGCAGGTTGTCGTCAAGGAAGAGCTAAAGTGGGAAACAACAGCAGCTACCGCATTGTCCGACTACGTAGAGTTTGACCACAAGCAGCCAATGGTTATTGGCAAGCCTCTTACAAGATTTGCCATTGTTGCCTACAAGTGGTTCGTATGGACAATTCATCACGCACTCTACGATGGCTGGTCAATGCCACGAATGATGGATCTAGCCAACAGGATCTACACGGGCCGCAAACTGGAGCCTTGTTTGTCTTTCAATAGATTCATACAATACGCTTCTTCTCAAGACACCAAATTGGCGACAGATTACTGGACAAAGTCGCTGGGCAACTGTGATCACGTTGTATTCCCAGCCTTGCCCGCATCGATTCGAGAACCAGCGCCTGACCAGGCAGCCAGTGAGTATATCTTGTTGGAGAAGGGCATTCCCTCAGACATCACTGCTTCTACACTTGCGCACGCCTCATGGGCAATCGTTGCCGGCCGCATTACTGGCGGAGAAGAAGTAGTCTTTGGTAGCACTGTATCAGGTCGAGGTGCCACCATCGCTGGTATCGAGGAAATTGTCGGACCTACTATTGCCACTGTCCCAATGCGTATCAAGTGGTCTAAGGAGTCTACTATTACAAGCTTCCTGGAGGACGTACAAAATCAGCGCACAGAGATGATTTCTTTCGAGCAGACCGGTCTTCAACAGATCGCAAAGATAAGCCCAGACTGTGCCAAAGCCTGTAACTTCCAGACATTACTCATCATTCAGCCTCAAGATGGTGAGGAACAAGAGAGCCCTTTTGGAAAATGGCAGAATGATGAAGGCAAAAACAGCAACACATACCCTCTCACTCTGTTCATCACCTTAGGCTCGTCAGGGATTTCTGTCAAAGCTAGCTTCGACTCTAGAGTTATTGAGCCGTCGGCGATGCAGAGACTTCTTGAGCAATTCAAAGATACTGTGCTTCATCTGCATGTGAATATTTCAAGTTCGACTAAGACGCTTCAAGAGCTTCAGGTACTTCCGTTGAGCGATTTGCAGACACTTTGGACATGGAACAGCGTGGTACCTGATTACATCGACAAATTGTTGCATTCGATGGTCGAGGACCAAGCTCAACTGAGACCTACTGCGCCAGCCATACATGCTTGGGATGGCGATTTTACATACAGTGAGCTTGACAGGTTTTCTACAAGCCTTGCTTCGCACCTTGTGGAGCTTGGCTTGAAATCTGGTGTAGTTGTTCCACTATGCTTCGAAAAGTCCAAGTGGACGATTGTATCGCTCTTTGCTGTACTCAAAGCGGGAGGAGCTTTCGTTTTACTGGACGCATCACTGCCAGAGCAGAGGCTACAATCTATCATTGAGCAACTAGACAGCGGGCTTTTGCTGTCATCTCTAGAGGCTTCTCAGCGATTTGGCTCATTTTCGTCAAAGAAGAAAGTTGTAGTCGACGCGGCATTGTTCGAAAAGATTTCTAGCAGCTCTCAGGCGTATACAATGGTGACCATAAGCTCAATGTCGCTTGCGTATGTGGTGTTCACATCCGGTAGTACAGGGACTCCAAAGGGTGTCCAAATCAGTCATAGAAACCTCGCCACAGCTCTCCACTACCAACGAAGCCACTTCGACTACTCAGACAAGTCTAGATTCCTTGACTTTGCTTCTTACAGTTTCGACATGTCTCTCTTCACCATCTTCCACAATTTTTCTGCCGGCGCCTGTCTTTGCATTCCAAGAGACGAAGATCGTAAAAACAATCTTGCACAAACGATTGAAGCGCTGAACGCCGATACACTTGTTCTAACGCCATCTGTATCACGATCCCTCAAGCCCGCCAACGTGCCAGGAGTCAAATCCATACTGTGGTGCGGTGAAGCCCTCCACAGCAAAGATGCAGAGCCTTGGTTCGGAAAGATTCATGCGATCAATACATATGGACCTTCGGAGTGTACACCGGTAACTACCATCAATTATGGGGTCAAGAGTCTTGGAGAGATGGGATACATTGGAAGAGGAGTCGGAGTAGCTACGTGGGTGGTTGACCCTGAGAACTACAATCAGCTGGTCCCAATTGGACATGTTGGAGAACTGCTACTTGAAGGGCCCTTGGTCGGCCTTGGTTACCTCAACGCCCCTGAAAAGACTGCAGAGGCTTTTATTGAGAACCCTGAATGGCTAGTCAAGGGCTTTGGGACGACTCCCGGACGCCGAGGGCGCCTCTACCGAACGGGTGACCTGGTCCGGTACAGCAACGACCACAATATCGTGTTTGTCGGCAGAAAGAACACCAAGGTCAAGATGCGTGGTCAATGGGTTGAGTTGGGTGACGTTGCCTATCAAGTTGGTCAGCATATTCCGAATGTAAAGCAAGTTGTCGCTGAAGTCATTGCACCTGGGGGAGATGAAACGCGGCCTTTACTTGCTGCCTTTTTGGAAATCGATTCCAAAACAACAGTTGCGGAATCTCTGCTGGAATTCTACCCAGTGGATTCTCAGTTGGAGGCTGCTTTGGCCGAATCCTTGCCAAAGCACATGGTTCCTGATGTATATTATTCTGTGGCCCAGATTCCCATGACTGCTGCTGGCAAGACCAATCGCGGACGTCTGCGTGAACTCGGCGCAACTCTTACAATTCAACAACTTGCCGCGCTACGTACTGCTAAGCAAGGGCCTAAACGCCAGCCCCAGACAGCCGCAGAGAAGCAAATGCAGGCGATTTGGAGCCGCATCCTTCAAGTTGAACAAGACGCAATAGGGCTCGACGACAACTTTTTTCAACTGGGAGGAGACTCTATTGCAGCAATGATGCTTGTTGGCGCTGCGCGAAAGCATGGCCTGACTGTCAACATTGCAAGCATTTTCCACAACCCGAGACTGGAAGAGCTTGCTCGTCTGGCAAGTCCCGACACCGACAACATCGATGCCGATACAAGTTCGGAACAAGATCAACTATTGGAGACGGCTCAAAAGTCTGCACTTTTGGCAGAAATTGACTCCCAGAGCGACAAATATGGATTGCGCTCTGCCGACGTCGCTGAGGTCTTGCCACTGACTGACTTTCAATTCAACTTGGTCAGCTCATCAATGAACTTGGGGCCTCTTTTCTGCAACTACTTCTTCCTCGACTTGGAGAGCAGCCCCGATATTACTCATCTCGAAGAGGCGTGTGCCTGGGCACTGGAGAGGCTCCCTATCTTACGAGCAAGATTCTTGCCGCTGTTGGGATCTTTCTGGCAGGTCATTCCTCGTCAAGTCCAGAAACTGCCGCTCCAAGTTCTAAACGCTGGCAAAGAAGAGGATTTAGCTGGATTCTCCCGTGGATTCTGTTTCAGAGACCAAGAGACGTTGAAGGCTACGAATGCGCCTTTTGCAGTCTTTTTGTTCCGTAACGACGCAAAGAGTGCTCGTCTTGTACTTCGCATCTCTCATACACAGTATGACGGTCTCTCATTGCCCCAAGTTTTTAACTCTATCCTACAAGGACGCCAGAACGCTTCTTCACTGTCGCCATCGCTCTTTACGGACTACCTCATAAGCTCCCATCAAAATCTTGCAAAATCAAGGAAGTACTGGACAAGTTTGCTTCGCGGATCCTCGGTAACCACAGCTGGGAAGTACCTCCCACAATTGTCTGTGTTATCGCCCCGCCGTGAGGCAATCCGACTCGAAAGAGACATTAGTATTCCACAGCTTCCTCTGGGTATCACCACTGCCGCCTTGCTTTCCAGTGCCTGGGCGATTCTTCTTTCCCGCCTGACTGGCAAAGACGACGTTATTTACAGCCAATTGGTAGCCGGTCGAAATACGGCCATTGAAGGTGTCGAAGACATCGTCGGTCCTTGTGTTAATATTATACCTATGAGAGCTTCTCTCGCCTCCCTTCATACACTTTCAAATCTTCTCGAATCCATCCAAAACCAATTCGTTACCGTTGGAGAAGCAGATAGTCTTGGTCTGCGGGATATTCGCAAACACTGTACAGAGTGGCCTACCGATTCGGTCATCGACTCAGTGATTGTGCATCAAAATATCAACGAAACCCCCGAGTTCCAGTCTGGTCAGGCTACAGCGCAGTTGCAGAGCTTCGATAACCCTCACCACATTCAGTCCAAGATTTGGCTGACGTCGCGACCTCGTGGTGATTTAGTCAATATCGAGTTCCAGGCAAACACACACATGATGACCGCCGAAACGGCTGAGGCAATCTTGGCGACCTATTGCGAGATAGCTAGTGGGTTGTTTTTGAGGCCGGACGTGCCCTTGAAACAATCGGCGGAGGCATACTCGTTGAGGTTTTAGGAGTGGGTGGTGCATATGACATGCAATTACTGCGGTAACTTTTTTTCTTTTTCTTGTTTTTGTCTTTATACATGCCTGTATATAGAGCTTGGGCATGCCAATTGGCGCTCGTGAACCAAATGAGCTTAGCTATGTAGTGCAGTTGGCAGGGAACTCGGTGAGACTTGTGATGAAATGAAAAAAAGTCGTCATACTAATAGAGAAAGGCTGAGTCCATAGATAGAGGCAGGGTCATATCTCATTATCGCCCTTCTTACAGAAAAATAGACATTTACAGACTGTAAATAACGCATCTCACATCTCAGGAAACTAGAGTACAATAAAAATCAGCATTGGCAAGAATTTACTCTGGGATCTAGAGAAATGAAGACACATAATAATTTAAGCGCTACAGTGCAGGAAAAATAGGTGAGATTATATCGCTTCAATAAAAAGGATCATTTATTAATACTCAGAATTTATACAATGTAATGTAATTATGAATGTTAGATCTTATATTGAATTTGTCTCTTGTATACTTTATAGTCTTTTTTTTTTTTTTTTTGAGCTTGAAATTCTGCTTTGTTTTTACACCTCTCCAAAGAGTTTCAGTGTTGTTATACGCTTCTGTGTTCCGCGCAGCCGTAGACTGTAGATTTATTATTAAGCTCTATAAAGAAACATGTCTGCGTTCAACGTCAAGTAGTAACCCATAGCAGAGAATGGCTCTTTTTATACGGAATCGCCGTTGGAAAGTTGTCGTTACCTTCTTCTCGTTGGCCTAAATGAGCGCTTATCTTTTAATTCCATCGTCGCTATTCAGGCAGACGGCATTGATGGAAATAGAGATAATACTAGCAACTACCCTTTCACGCTTTGTAAGTCAGTATAGGATCAGGGTCTAGAAACTCCGTTTGGGAGCAGAAAATACAAATCACCCTTCTCGAGAGGCGTAACACCTATAGGAAGAAATGGCCTGCTAGATATAGAGGCGGGTGCATTGGTTGAGGCATTGCAAATGGCATTATAGGAGAATCTGTTATTAGAAGGATACAGACAATTGCTAAACAGAGTGATACGTTCTCCACGCGAAAAATCAAGCTGCAAGCAGAGAATATAAAAAAGTACCCCGACAAATAAGGCTGGCAAAACATACGATAGATTCAATAGGCGTGATTCAAGACCGTCAAGGTATTCCAGGTTTTTAGGCTTAAATTAAAGGCAGGGACTCTAAATTGGTAAGCGAACAGGTTAGACCAATGGGTGTTTTTTAGTTGTTATATGCGGAGCTGCACAGAGACGGTCAGGCTGAGAGGCCACACACCTATTCCTGCCTGCAGTGAGACGCTCATGTGAGCCGATTTTATCCCAATAGGAAGAATAGGTTAAAATCATCCTGGGCTCAGCTCGGGCTACTTTGCAGTCGATAGCGTCGACGACTTCACCGCTCTGCATGATGCCAAGACGAGCTGAACATTGTTAATTGTGACAATGCGGCTCAAGGCTTTTTTTCCCAATTTTTTTTTGTGTCCCTTATGGCCCAGCCACGTAATGAGCAGCAAGTGGCATGTTTAAATCAGGTTCCGAAATGAAGTTGGGGAGCAATGGTCCTAACGGTCTTTATAAGAAGGACGCCCAGTTCCTCAATGGCAAAGCGAGAAAATCCATGACTCTTTGAAAGCCAAGAGTTCAGTAATAATAATAATAACCAATCGCAATAATGAGAGCATCACGCTGTCACCACGCCGCCATGAGTGGTCTGCTCTTATCCCTAAGCCTCTCACCAACCGCCCTCGCAGCCACAAATCTCATCCCACATAAGCCTCCTGCACGACTCTTGGCCCAACTGCTGCCCTCCTCTCCCTTCCAAGACGTCTCCATCATAGTCGCCGCCGCCGGGCAGTGCCGTCCTGGAGAGTCCGTCTGCAACGACGGCTGCATGCCACCTCGCTCAGAATGCTGCGCTGACGGCAACGGATATTGTAGGCAAGGTTATGCGTGCGTTACAGACGGCTGCTGCCCCATTGGACACGTCTGTAGCGATGAGACCAGCTGCGGAATAGGCGAAGTGCCTTGTGGCGACAAGAAATGCATGCCCAAGGGGGCCGTCTGCTGTCCAAACGGATCATACTGTCGTCCCGGAGAGGAATGCCTCCAGAATGGGTTCAAGCAATACTGCCAACGTGTTAATGGAAGTGGTGATCCGCATGGCAACGGTGGCAGCAAAACGACTGGAGAGACGAAAACCAGTGGCACCGCCAAATCAACGAGCTCTCACGAACCGAGCACGACCAAGGGGCAGGCTTCCCAGACAAATCATGAAGAAACCTCTCCTCCAACAACAGCTGAGACGCCGACCTCGACACCTTCACCCTCGAGGTCTACCTCATCTGAAGACGAATCCGGCAACCATTTCACCCCCATAGTCATTCCATCGCCTCACTTCCCTCCTTCAGAGTCATCAACCTCATCATCAGTAACGACGCCACCCACTTCTTCATCAACTCTTGGACCATCCACAACATCTCCATCGAACAACAATAATGCAGCAGCCGTAAAAACGCCGGGTCTAAAGCTCAAGTTCGCTTTGATTTTTGTATTTATTATGGTTATAGCTCTTTGAATCAACAAGGGGGGGGGGGGGCC
>PXNZ01001079.1:0-13447 GCA_003012085.1 Trichoderma brevicompactum
CCCCTTTGCTTTCCGTCTCTCAGCATCGCCCCTCATCCAATGAATGAATGAATCGATGAATTGCATCTCGGCGCTGACTCTTTGGGCGCTCTTCGCCCCCACCCCCTTTCGCAGGAGCCCTTTTCCTATGACGAAGACGACCGCGACTACTACATACCGCAAAACACCACCGAGCACGACCTCAACGTCACCGAAGATGACCTGCTCGAGGCCCAGGAGCTCGCCTCCCGCTACACCCTCGAGGAGACCCGCGACATCATGACCCGGGTCTTTCGCGTCCACGAAAAGGACCACAACTTCCCGTCCATCATTATACACAAGATTAAGGCCTTTCTTGAAAACGAGTCTGTCTTTACCAACCCCGAGAAGCACCAGCACCTGATCCAGGAGATGAAGCTGGAAGCCGCCCTCGTCATTAGCAACAGTCCCTATGCCGAGGTCCGCGCAGTCGTCAGCAACAAGGACGACGTCAGTACTCCCTGCTCGACCATTCGCAGCTGGGCAATTGGCCTGGCCTTCAGCTGCCTGCTGGCCTTTATCAACCAGCTGTTCGACATTCGCCAGCCCGCCATTCGTGTCATGGCCAACGTCGCCCAGCTGCTGTCTTACCCCGTGGGCAAGGCCTGCGAGAATTGGCTGCCAGATGTCGGCTTCACCCTCTTTGGCACATACCACTCCCTCAACCCGGGGCCTTTCTCGAAAAAGGAACACATGCTCATCACCATCATGGCAAACGTGGCCTACAACACTCCCTACACGAACAACATCATCTGGGTGCAGTATCTGCCCCAGTACTTCAACCAGCCTTATGCGTCCCATGTCGCCTATCAGCTCCTCATTGCCTTGGCCACAAACTTCATCGGCTACGGCATGGCGGGCATTTGTCGCCGCTTCTTGGTCTACCCGTCGTACTGCGTCTGGCCGGCTTCCCTCGTCACAATTGCCCTCAACAAAGCTTTCCACAACGAGAGCAATGCCCCGGTCGAGGGCCCCTTTGGTAAGAAGTGGAAGATATCTCGCATCAAGTTCTTCTACATCATGTTTGGTGCCATGTTCATCTGGTTTTGGTTCCCCAACTACATCTTCACCGCCCTGTCTAGGTTCAACTGGATGTCGTGGATTGCCCCTCACAACCGCAATCTCAACGTCATCACCGGCATCAATCACGGTCTCGGAGTCAACCCGTTCCCCACCTTTGACTGGAACGTTTTGCTGTGGGACTCGGCCGATCCCCTCATGGTGCCCTTCTACAGCACGCTCAACCGCTTCTTCGGCGTCTTCGTCTCCTTCTGGGTTGTGCTCGCCTTTTGGTACAGCAATGTCTACGACACCGGCTACCTCCCCATCAACAGCAACCGGGTGTACGATCACTTTGGCAAGCTCTACAACATTAGCCGTGCGGTTGACGACCGGGGCCTGTTCCACGCTGCCGAATACAAGGAATACTCGCCGCCGTTCCTGAGCGCTGGCAACATTGTCATCTACATGTTCTTCTTCGCCATCTACACGTCGACGTTGACCTACGCCGTGCTCTACCACCGCCACGAGATTGTCATGGGCTTCAAGTCTCTTTTTGCCAGCTTCCGCAAGAAGAACCCGATCAAGGACGAGAGGATCCTCGACGTCCACAACCGGCTGATGAAGGAGTATCCCGAGGTTCCAGAGTGGTGGTATTTGATCGTTCTCGTCGTCGCCATTGCGCTGGGCATCGCCGGTATCGCTGGGTGGGATACGAACACATCTCCGGGAGTCGTCTTCTATGGTCTGGCGCTCTGCATCGTCTTCGTCATTCCTGTGGGCATCATCAAGGCCATGACGGGTATCGAGGTGACGCTCAACGTGCTTGCCGAGTTTATTGGTGGTTCCTGGGTCGATGGCAACGCGCTGGCCATGAACTACTTCAAGTCCTTTGGCTACGTCACTTGCGCGCACGCCGTGTGGTTCTGCAACGATCTCAAGCTCGCCCACTACGTCAAGATTCCGCCTCGACAGACCTTCATCGCCCAGATCATTGCCACCTTTATCAGCACCATCATCTGCACCGGCGTGCTCAACTTCCAGATGAAGGGCATCAATGGCGTCTGCACTCCCGACGCCCAGTTCAAGCTTACCTGCCCAGGCGTCAACACCTTCTTCACCGCCTCCGTCCTATGGGGGACAGTTGGGCCGCAAAAGATCTTTGGCCATTCCGGACAGTACACCGAGATTCTGGTTGGGTTCCCGCTCGGCATCCTCGTCGTCTTCTTCTTCTGGGGGCTGAACAAGAAGTTCCCCCAGTGGACCTGGACGCGGCAAATCCACCCAGTGGCCATCATGTACGGCGGAATTGTCTGGGCGCCGTACAATATGTCATATGTCTGGCCGTCTGTCCCCATTGCGTGGATTTCCTGGGTCTACCTCAAGACTCGCTTCGTGTCCTTTTGGTCCAAGGTATGTTTCTATCCCCCCCCCCCTTTTTCACCATTGAAGCAATCGTGCTAACTCCTGTACAGTACAACTTTGTTCTCTCAGCAGCCTGGTCTTGCGGCATCGCCATCTCGGGCATCATCATCTTCTTTTCCTTGCAGTACACCGAGGTCCAATTCAAATGGTGGGGCAACATGGCATCAGATATGGGCTGTGAGGGCCAGGCGTGCACGCTAAAGCATCTTGCGCCAGGAGAGTATTTCGGGCCGCGGATTGGCACTTTCGACTGATAGATGTGGTGCCACGTTTGTTTTTTTGGCTTTGGTTTCTCTTTTTCTCTTTCTCTCACATCTTCGTCTGAGTGTAAAGTTGAACATCACTCGGTGTTGGAGTCATTTACAGTGGAGTTTTAAGGAGGGGCATTTCATATGGCGGGAACTGCTATATAAGCATATTGGTCTGGTTTTTTTTCCGAGTTTTTTTTTTGTTTTATTTTGGCCTGCTGCCTTTGGGAAGGAACCGGGATTGAGTTATACCCCTATGTTGATCTGATAGGAACGAGATGACTGAAATGAAGAGCAAAGCCCATCTCTTTTGAGGAAACGCGGCGTTTAGAGATTTGTATAAATGCGAACCGACGGCGCTAGAAATGGCTATGGACGGAGAGGGGGGGGGTCTTTGGTTAACTGTATTGGGGGATGGGCGATGAATGTTTATTACACTAGAAATTCAACAGTTGTTAAACTCGCTTTCGTGCGATTAATATTGTGCGAAGCGCATCGAGGTACATATATACAAGTATATTGTTAGAATAAGTTGCAAGTTGAAAAGATTCAAGGGTGCTGAGTCAGATTGGCTGATGGGTTTCAGAATGCCAAGAATTGAATGTATGGAATACTTGGTGGGACGTTTTGTGTACTTGTTGCAGTTGTGATCAATGTCCCTTTGCGCTGTGCCTTTCATGGTATAGGTACATGTAGCAGTACTCAGGAACTTGTCTCATGTACTTTCAGGCTTTCCTCCCATAGTCTGGTACTTTTGTACCTGAGTTGCGCGGCTGCTTCACTTCAATTGGTTGGGTCGCTCCTTCAGCCTCGCCGCTTTGGACATGAGGCTGAGTGAGCACAGGGCGCATTCTTCGACTTCTAGGGAACAAAGGCGCTTTGCTTATATAAAGACTAGGAAATAATAGCTGGCCAATGGCTGGATTTTGCTGGCGACTATGAGTACCGGTAAAACAAGGGCCATGGTCGCCTGTAAGCACTGTCGGCAGCGGTAAGGCTCCCAAGGCTTTGTGCCCTTTATAACATAACTGCTTATTGCGCGAATCGTGAGACTGACGGGCAACAAATTTGCAGGAAGAGGCGCTGTGATGGCTTGTCTCCGCGGTGCACGGCGTGTCGGGAGAAGGGATTAGAGTGCGTGTACACCGAGGCTGCGCCTCCCAGGTATGTTTCGTGGATGGTGAAGCTATTGTTGTGTGGGTAAAAGAAGAAACTTTGCTCTGTTTTTGTTGATTTGTTGTTTTGACGAATGATGGAGCAGGAACGTTGCCACGGGCGGCCAGCAGAATGGTCAAGGATATGGAAATTTGGCGGCGTCGGATGCGATGCTTCGGCGGCTGGAGAGCATCGAGATGGTACTTGGTGAGCACGCCGAGGCGCTTCGGGTCCTGCAGCAGGAGAAGGAAAAAGGGCAGCAGCATCGCGGGGAAGTGCCCGCCTTCATGACGCCGGCTCCGTTGCCCGATTTCTTTCGTCGACGGGCTGACGATGACAAGAGCGATGAGGGCATGTCCTCGCCTTCACGAGAGGCGCCAATGCCGCATTCCACATGGGCACTCACCACGCAGGAAGGGGGTGATTCGTCAAGACGCGGGGTGAATAGCGATGATGTGCCTCCCATTACTATACCACTGGGACATCAGACGAGCACGAGCAGTCTGCTGACGCTGCCTCAGATGCGCCCTTTGGTGGGCGACTACCCGGAGGATTTCATCTTTCGCGTCGAGGATAGCAGGGCGCGATCTGCGGCGTTGGACTTTATGGCTGTGCCTGGGCCTCAGGGCATTGAAGAGGATGTTGTCGACAGGGCGGTTGCGGATGAGTACCTCGGCAGCTTCCTTGCCATGGTGCATGCCTTCCACCCCATCTTTGACCGCGATGACCTCCTCGCTAATTACGAAGTGGTCATGAGAGACGGCTTGGGCTCTGACATACGATCCGGCGTGTTTCTCGCCATTTTCGCCTTGGGAGCGACGGCGTCCGATGCCATTGATCACGGAAAGAACGGAAACACCGGTGATGTCTGCATGCAGAAGGCGCTCCGGATTCTGGTGCCGGCGTGGATGGTCTCGTTTAGCGGCAACGTCCAGCTGTCGCAGGGGTTGATCTTGTGTGCGCTGTACTTTACATATGTTGTGCAGCCGTTGACGGCGTGGAGGTTGATACACATGGTGTCGACGAGCATACAGCAGCTGTTGATTCGGCAAGTGATTTTGCTCTTGTGTTTTAGTGAGGTGGAAGACGGTGGCTGACTGGATGTAGGTGCAAGGACATTTTGTCGAGTCAGGCGGAGATTCAGGAGCTGACTCGGTTGAGTTGGTTGTGCTTCATTATCGAAAGGTAAGGCTGAGGTTGCCCATGAGCCGACAATTCAGGCTATGGCACTCTAACAACAACAATCACAGTGACATCCTCGCGGAGTTTCATCAGCCCAGGAGCGGTATTGACGTCCTTGTAGATCGGATGCCCTTCCCCAACTACGGCACCAATCCTAAGATTGAGCAGCTTTGTGTGCTTGCCGAGATATCAGCTCGGTCTCTCCTTAATCGCATGCATCACGCTATTTACTTTACGGATAGTCTTACTATATACGCAGGTCGTGCCCTCGACTCTCTCACGTCTTCCCAATCAGCCTCTACTCCACCACATCCAGATGCGTCTCTCTTGAGAATGTGCAGCGAACTCAATTTTCAGCTCGAGAGATGGTACGAAGCCCTCCCGGTGGACATCAAACCTGACTTGTTTGATCGCACGCCGGGGAATAAGCAGGCGTGCATCCTGCGTTTGCGCTACTGGTCTGCGAAGCAATGTATTTTCAGGCCGTTTGTCATTCACGCTACGTCGTCGCAGTTCGAAAAGGGGGAGGTAGAGGTGCCTTCGACGGTATTGTCTCAGTGTAAAGTGTGCCTAGCAGCATGCCGAGCTTTCCTCCATGGGGCAGGGTATCTGCTATCGGAGAGGACGCCGTATACGTATAGCTCGCTGCATTTGTAAGTGCTTTGATGTTATGGAGGAGCCGGAGACATTGAGAGACCTACGCTGACCAGTTTCGACCTAGCGTTTTGAGCTGTTTCCTGGTGCTCGCCTTGGCAGCAAACTCGCCTCATCTCGGCCACCTTGCAGCGGATATCGATGCAAACCACCAGAGTGTCGTGGAGGTGCTCGAGCCTTGGGCGCGGCCAGGATCAAGCATCGAGCATGCCTTGGAGATTGCTAACTCAGTTGCGAGGAAATTGCGACTTCGTGACCGGCGGAGACACTGAGGATAGTGTAGTAATGCTGAATCACCCCCAAAACGATTTGCCATTTTATACTTTTTATCTATTAATTATTAAAGGGCTACCATGTACATCTAAATTCCCTGAGCGGCAATTTCCTTTTCAATGGCTTCCTTTGCCTTGTTCTCCATTTCAAGGAAGAACACTTCGGCATCCTTCAACCGCTTGCCCGCAATGGGATCTTTCCTAATCGCCGCATCTAGCTTCTCGCCGTCGTTTGCAACGTAATCGGTTTGCATATCCGCCAGCACGCCGTCCCACGCGGGGCCAGCCAAGGGGTCGATGGTAGACAGCTTTGTGAGTCGCTGCGGCGTTGCGAACTCGGCGTAGCTGAGCTTGGCCTTCTTCGTCGTGGGCAGGGGGAGCTCATCGGGGGTTTCGAGCAGGGTTCGGATGAGGTGAGGCGGGACCGTGACGTGTGGACAGCCGAGCTCGGCCATGGCCATGATTTCGCCGGGAGTGAAGTGGCTGTATTGTTCGATGTGGAGGGCTCTAGCTTTAGCCTGCGTTCTTTTGCGTGTGGTGCTTGATGTACTTGTGAGTGAATACCTTGCAATGATCATGATGGGCTGTTCTTTGCCGGTTTCGCGGTATGCTTTGGCAAAAGCTTCGAGGATGTGGATTACGCGAGGGGACATGGGGTGCTGTTCTGGCGGTTAGGGGATGTTTTTTTTTTTTTTTTTGCTTTAAGGGAGGGAATAGGAGATGTACTTCTAGAGCGGGATCTTCGAGGGTGAGGCGCAGAGAGGGATCCAAGTGTGCGGCGATTTCTTTTCGTATGTTGTTAGCAGCGTGAGCGAATTGATCAGACAAATATCTACATGACTTCTTGTTACTAGTCGATACATACCGTTGTAGTAAGGGCTGATGAAGAGGCATCCACTCTGACTCGCCGCGATGCCCTGCTCAAGCGAAAACACGCTCGTGGCCAGCGTCCGGATGCCCTCTGCATTGAGAACCCGGGCAGCCGCCGCGGCAGCCCCTGAAAAGGGAAGCTTGATGGCGAAGCGATCACGAGAGACGCCGGCTTCTGCGTAGAGACTGGCGAGGGTGCGGCTGTGGGCAATGATGCCAGCGGTGGAGGAGACGTGGCGGAGGGAGGTCTGGATGAGGACGCGGCCGGAGAGGAAGGGGAGGTTGCGGGCTGTGAGGTGGACGGCCTGGTGTTTTGGTTATATGTCAGTTGGTGATGGTGATTGTGTATTTTGATTTTGATATCAACAAGTGAAGGTGAGCGACTGAGTAACCGAGAGTGAGATGCTGCAAGAAGACAAGAGACGCACGGCTTGGTCGTAGACTCTTTCCCAGCCTTGGGAACCGTATTTGCGGACGAGCTCTTTGAGAAGGGGCTCGTCAGCGAGAAGAGCGTTTGTGATGATGGCTTGGTTTGACGTTTCTTTGGTGAGATGACGGGTGTTAGCTTGTTAATCCAGCTGTTGTTTGGGATGAAAGTGGCAATGTACGGTTGTGAGGCGTAAAGGGAATGCTCTTGATGAGCTCCGTATCAGCGTCGTCGACGTCGACGTTGCAGAGATCTTCGAGACGATGGAGCATGGAACGAGCCATGATGGATGGATGACAAGCGAATTTTTTTTTTGTCTTGGTGTTTGATGTTGAGATGCGTGTAAATGGCACAAGTCTATAGATTCAAGGAAGGGTGTACTCCAGTGTCGAACAAGCAGCAGCAGAGGACGGAGACAAATATATAGATATTTCTCATTCACTTCTCAAAAGCACCACAAAAACAAAACAGCATGAATCCTTCTTCAAGTCCACATAAACCCACATCGTGAACCTCACTCCCACTTCGCTTCGCTTTCTTTCACACTGACGGTCCCCCCCATCACCCACCATTCGGTTAAAGTCAGATCAGCCAGGATCCGGGAACTCCAGAGCCCACATAAACTGCTGCGTCTCTCGTCTCCCCCGCTTCGGCTCGCCTACTGCATCTGTACGTGCAGCGACGAGCATCGCGAAAAGCTGGGCCGCGTGACTCGAGGCTGGCGGGCCGCTGTGCCGCTGCTTTGCTGGGAGGGGAAATGGTGGGTGGGTTGGCGGGCCGCCGTCCCGCCTTGTTGTCACAATCGCAAAGTACGGATTTTTTTTTTTGATGAATATGGACCTCGTATTTTGAGGGGTACTAATGTAATTGCTTTTACTTTTTTAGACTGTAATGTTTTATAATTCAGGCCAACTTTTCGTTTGAACGATTTCGTTGGAGTGGAAGGGGCCTATTGAGCACCATATGTGTGCCCAATTTCAAGCTGAACCTACGATACGCTGCACGACTATTTTGTATGATAGGCAGAACGGGGTTATTCGATTTTTCGATACCTTTGTCGATAGACCTTAATAAACCCTGTTAACTTTAAATGATTGTTATTTATAGTAATTGTGCCGAATATGTTCGGCACGTCGGTATTAGAGATGGCTACCAACCACTGGAATCGGGACTGCCCAAGAAAAAACCATAAACATCTCAGCATTCGCCTCCAAGCTAATGGTCGTATCCACGTAGACCATCTTCCTTGACTCATTGCTATAGCTGATACTCCATGCTTGGTAATCCAATTCTGACGAACTTCCCACCTCTAAACACTCTACACACATATTATAATGAGAACGTTTGACAAAAGCATCTAATTGATGAACGGCTAAACGGGGAAAACTGATCACAAGGCTCTCCTACTGATTGTCCATTCGCTCGTTTCATTGTTGCCTGTTGTGGCTCTTCCTTCTCGGGAGGAAACACGGAGCGGCCAGGCGGCATATGGGGCCGCTGCTAATGTGGATCTGTGAATCCACTTACATTGCGTGTAAGAGTGAAGACATCGTGAAACGGTGATTATCATGTATAGCTGTAATGACAGACGGTGCTTAAAGTATAATAACCTGGAAATGCGTCGTATTATGTTCCGCATTCATCAATTGATCACTTCTCCAAGTGATTGAGCCAAGAGAACTACCTCATCATGGGTTCTACAGATTCGAGCACGGATTATACCTTTCGCACCACCACCACTCCAAATCTCTTCTCCTTAAAAGACAGAACCATCATAGGTAAGTCGACTGCAGACGAGCATTGTCAAAATTCATCATACAAACTCACACCAACAGTCACTGGCGCAACTGGCGGCCTCGGCTCTCAAATCACCAGAGCCATCCTCGAGTCAGGCGGCGATGTCATTGGCATAGACCGCGACGGGATTCCGCCCACAGCAACATGGGGTAAGTAATAAAATGATATAGTGCTCCCTTTACATCAAACACAAACTTATAAAAGCTCATAATAACAGAACCCCTCCAAATCCTCGCCAAATCCTGCTCTTGTAGCCTCGTGTATTACCCCTGCGACATCACCTCCCCAACTCTCACCACCGCAGTCTTCGAAAAAGCTGCCTCCGAAGCGCGCCATCCCCTCCGCGGGCTGGTCAACTGCGCTGGCATCGGCACGGTGGGCGACTCGATTGACTACCCAGAGGACTTGACAAGGCGGACTCTGGACGTGAACCTCGCAGGGACGCTGTACACGGCGCAAGCAGCTGCCAAAGTGGTAAGGAGGCAGAATCAGGAGGGGAGTAATCAAGGGGGAGCGAGTTTTGTGTTTGTGGCGAGTATGAGCGGCTACATTGCAAACAAGGTGAGTGTCTTTTCAATTTCTCAATACTAGAGAATCACACGCAATCTCATCATTCTAATCATTCACCCAGGCCACCCCAACAGCAATCTACTCCGCCTCCAAAGCCGGCGTCCACCAACTCACCCGCTCCCTCGCCGGCGAATGGGGCTCTTCGGCATCCTCGATGCCAACCATCCGCGTCAACTCCATCAGCCCCGGCGTTATCCAGACGCCAATGACGCAAACCGTGCTCAGCCGGCGAGACTGGACGTCGGTGTGGGAGCAGGAGGCCATGCTCAAGAGGATTTCGAGACCGGAAGAGTATCGCGGGGCGGTTGTCTTCTTACTAGGAGACGCAAGTTCGTATGTGACGGGGACGGACTTGAGAGTCGATGGGGGCTCAACGGGGTGGTGAATGACCAAAGATAGACAATAACATTGGGTTCCGTTTTGTATCGTTATATTAAGAGTAAATCAACTTGGCATGCGCATGCCGGTTGAATCATGCTCAGTGTAAATCACATGTATCGTCATATTCATTACTATAACCAGCATCATCATTCACCCCCCGCACCACCGGCCTCCTCCTCCAATGCAATACCTTTCCAATACATTATCAGCAACAAAGTCATCCGTTTATTTCAAATACCAAGAAACTCACCCGCAAATAAACCCCCACATACAGCGCCAAAAACACCGCGTACCCAATCCTCTTGAACATCCCAAACCCGGCAACTATCCAGACAAGACAAAGATTGTTTCTCGGTATTACGAGTTAAAAGTTTTGTACCATTCTCAAACATTGGAAACACAATCAGCGTTATGAAGAATTTCGGGGCGTATTATATTTCCCGAGAAGCTCCAAAGATGACGAAGCGCAAGACAGCGAGATGGGTCTAACCTATAATAACAAGTGTCCACCTTTTTACCTGCAACCAATAAAGCGTTGCAGCAAATACGGGGCACTGCTTTCGACATCATATGAGCAAGTCAACATTAGGAGCATCCAAAACAACACTCAGCGTTACATGCCATCTTTACACTCAATCAAAGATAATTCGTCTACATCTCCGCTTCAGCCAGCAATAACACACATAATAGTACACAGATCCTTTGGGCTACCGTATATGAATCCTCTCCACACACAAGCCATCCCATTCCTGTCCTATTCCGTCCCGTCCCGTTCATCCCATTCATGCACTGCGTATACTCATATTATCCATTCAATCTTCCCAATACTCTCATCTCAGTGGTTGTCCACATGTCAACAAAGAAAAAGAAAAGAAAAAAACTCATACATACACTCTCCAGTCTATATAATCTAATCCTTGAAATCAGCACCAAATTCTGTCCCCACGTTTGCCTCGTCATCGTCATCGTCATCTTCAATGCTTGTTCTCCGCTGTGCTTCCTTGACTTCTATTGCCCTCTTTTCAGGCTCATCATCCCTCTCTTCTGCCGTACGAGCTTCGGTGTCGCCCTTCTGCTCGTCTTTGTCATCACCAGCTTGGCCGCCCTTGTCTTTATCGGCTCTTGAACCAAAAGGCCACAGGCCGCTCAAGCCTCGGCTGCTTTCTCGAGGGGGATGTACCGCGAGAGGCTTCAACACCACGTTGTCCTCGTCTTGCCCATCTCCAGGCTTCTCCTCCTCAGCCATGGCAAACTCTCCAAATTCCTCTTCGTCGTCATCGTCGGAATCATCGTCCTCGAGTCCACTTCTCTTACCAACAACGCCTCTCCACCATGACCCACGGCCCAGGTTGTTCGACATTTCATCGTCCAAGTCATCATCTATGTCTGCCTCTCCATCACCAAACGGATCTTCGAGGTTATCATCATCATCATCGTCGTTGTTGTCATCATGAACTGTGGCTGACGAGGCCTGTGCAAGCTGGTTATTCTTTTGATGCATTGCCAACCGCGCCGCGAGCTGCAGCCGAGCTCTTGAAGGTGGAATGTTCAGCGGAGGTGGCGGAGGAGGAGGTGGTGGGATAGACGGCGGCACCAACGATCCCTGGTTCAGCGGGTCAGTATAAGATCGAAACTAAGCCTCTGGGATCAGCAAAAAAAAAAAAAAAGCTTCCTGAGACGAACAGGAGAAATGCAGGAGAGGGGGGGAGGGAGAGGAAGAAAAGAGGAGGGGCATAAAAAAAAAGAGCGTTGGCTGTTGAAAATGGTCCCTAAGGCTGACAAATGGTGCATGATAAAAAAAAAATCTCCCCCTTTTGATGCGGTATTCTCCTCGGACAATGCTTCAAAAGACAATGACATCTTCCAAATTCGGTTTCCCTTCGCTTCTTGTTCTCTCTCAATGCGCTATCCACAAAGAGGATTGTAATCCGCTTGGAACACGATACATCTTATTTCCATCTTATCCATAAAAAAAAGTAGCCTCAACGCCCAATCATATTTAATGCTCCCTCAGTCTTCCTCCGCCCTCGCCAGCAGCCCCGAGAGATACTCCAGCTCAATGATGTCGAAACTTTCCAGCTCTTCATCGTCCGGGCTGAAAGACCTCGGCGCGGCAGAAGCTTCAGGCATATCGGTGGTATCATCATCGTCGTCGTCGTCATCATTAATGCCGAAGATGGCGCCTTCTGAAGCCTTGTCCTCCTCCTCCTCCTCCTCCTTCTAAGAGAGATCTATTCTTCTATTTGAGCCTTCACCCGGCGCCCGCCTCTGGATCCACCCCCCCTCTTCAATCATCATGATGTCCTGACCTGGCAGATCAAGGTCAACATCAGCTTCCAGACCGGGCATTCCCTCGGGAGAATCCGCCCTGATAGGTTCAGGAGACATCATGATAACATCCTCGGGTGAATACGTCATGCCCATTGTCGCCTCAGGAGACTCGTTGCCGTGCTCGTCGGAAGAATCATAACTCACCTCGGAATTCACATCCTCCTCGTCCCCATCGCCCTCATCGTCTTCTTCGTCGCTGCTACTTCCAAATCCAGACATCAGAGTGCCCGCGCTGATCGCAAAGGGGCCAATTCCGTTACCATCTCCCTCGTTCATCTCCATGCCCCCATTGAGACCAGCCTCCGCCAAGGCATTGGATGCGCTGACCGAGTTCCCAAGGCCTGACAAGCCGATGCCCCCCAGTCCACTGCCGCCGAGGCTGGTGCGGTGTCCCAAAGCCACCTCGGGACGAACGCCGCCCAAGATTGCGTTATCTCGCTCTCTCGTTTCCGCCAGAGCACCCTCTACGTAGTTGATCCAATCTTGACTCATGACCTTGTCGAGAACCATCTCCGATAGAAGCTCGGGGGGGTGACGTTCGGTGAACTTGACAACTTCTTCGGCGATGAGTGTGAGATGTCCCATGTATCCCATACGGGTCTTGGTCCTGGCTTGAGACTCATCACTAGCTTGCTGGCCCTTGATTATGGCGGCGGTGATGTCGGCAGCCTCGAAGAGCGAAACGGCCAACGTCGGGTTGAAACCACGGTCCATCGGGCCGTTAAACACCTGCTGTACAATGTCATATACAACATTGTGGAGGAAATTGTTCCAAGGGTATGAGAAAAAGAATGACTGTTTGGCGTTAGCAGATTTGTAATTCGTCTGTTAAAGAGGGGAGGAGGGAACCGCAAGGCCACAACATACTAGTATTGATGGAACAACACGATACTCAACAAATTGCATTTTGAGAAAATCGCCCACAACAGGCTCGGCTGCGTCCACCACTTCCGTTCTCAATCCCTCGACGGCTGCAGGTCCTTCGAATCTATCATCGGGCGGAGGAGTACCAGGCTCGGAGCCTTGCCTGGCCGTGAGCTCGCTGTGTGGTGGCTGTTGGATACCGGAGTCAGGGGCGAGAGGAACTGAGAAGAGGGGGGCCGGGGTATCTTCAGGGT
>PXNZ01001082.1:0-19198 GCA_003012085.1 Trichoderma brevicompactum
GGGTTGCGATGTGGCGTTTCGATATCGGGCGAAATGACTTTTTTTCCTGCGTCGGTCGGCTCAGTGCGCCATGCAAACACAAAACGCGCGACACACAGACGCAACGCTTTACGGACCCTGGTTCTCTCTTATCTCCTTCTAGTCCTCTTCTCTTCTTCTCTCGTCTTTTTTTTCCCGCAAGCCAGGCGTCGGGCGTTGCGTGCAGGCGGCGATAAACGAGGCACCACCTCGAGAAAAAGGACCAGCGAAACGGTTCTGCGCGACCGGGGCAGGCGGAGAGAGCGTCAGACCAAGGCTTCGGTGACGGAATATCTCGGGAGGCGGGCACGCGCGACCAGATGCGATGCGGATCTGGGAGGGAGCGGACGTGCGCGCGCAGCGCAACAGACAAAGGACTCTATTTTGATGCTCGGAAGCAGTGACGTGAAGGCTTCGATACTTGCCGGCATCCAGAGTTCGTTTGAGAAATTGGGGATAGTTGGAAGCGGGAAAAGCGCGTGACCACGGGCGGCGTCTCTGTTGGCGGCGGTGGAGCAAAAAGGCACTGAACCTTTAATACTGGGCCCAGAGCCGTTGGGGGCCTTGCGAGTTGGGACTGGGGCCTCCCGGGGGTGGAAAAAAAAAAGACGAGGGACGAGGATCTGGCAATGTTCTAGCGACCGTTTGGGAGGGGGGCTGCTGTGCCACCGCCTAAAGTTGCCGCCTAGCTAACTGAAGGCCGCCTGTAGGGAGCACCTACAACAGGCAGCCTGAGCGCTGGCTTCAGCGCTTTGCCGCTATCTCTCTGCCTCTACCGGGGTGGGTGGCGGCCGTTGGGTTGGGATCACTTTTTGACCCAGTTGTCCGGCCCAAGTGGGCTCAGCGCCGCATGCAACTGCACGGAGTACTACGGAGTACATGGGGACTACAGCCGCCAATGCTAAGGAGGTACATTGCTTTAGGCATCAGTACCATGCAGGCGCAAGTACTGCTCATGCATTCGGCGTGGTGTGCAGGCAAGTATAGGTACCCTGATGCTAGGCAACTGCTACTAACAGGCTCTCATCCTGCGTTCCCTACCGCTGCAGCCTCTTGGACCGTTGGGATAAATCATGGAAAACAAAAAGAAAAGCACTAGAAAGCCGTTTTACTTTGCGGCATTGGATGCTACCCAAGACAAAACGGACGGCTAAGACGCTTAGCTAACGCAACCGACAAGGGTCATGCATGTACTCCATTTGTACTTTATCCGTGCCTCTCGCAGCCAATTCCGTGCGCAGCGACTTCTCTTTGCCGCTCGTACTAAGAGGTACAACATGAATACAAAAACGCAATACAGCACAGTACACCGTGTCCAGCAGTCAATTCGTCGTTTCCCCCCTTTGCTTCTTTCCCTTTGGGTCCCATCTCTCTGTCCTTTTTTTTTCGCCTCCCAGAGAGCCTAAGCCGAAGTACCAGGTAGTACCTGCTAATTTTTTTTTCGAAACCCAAGCACGCCACCGCGGCACGTGACATTTCGTCAGGCCGCGCACTGGCTGCGCACAGACCAAACTTGTCGCCCCCCCCAATCCATCTTCCCCATTCCCACATATTCCCACATAAGCCCGATCCTCGGCAGCGGGCCTCGTATAGCAGATCAACCTTGACAGCACATCCGATATTCATTGTTGCATTGCGTCTTGCAGCAGCCGCTGAGGGCTATAGCATTGAAAACGAGACACAAGGGCCACGAAATGGTGAGAGCGAAAAAAAAAAGGTATCAGCTTCAATCTCCTTGCCGTCTCTCATCGTTCTCATATCCACAAGACCATTTTAGTCGTCTTCCGCTGAGCCAGTTACTTTCTTCTTCTTTGCTTTTTTTGTATATTAATTTCCGGCCGTCATGATTGATCAATGCATGAGATGACGCCCCGTGTGGATGATTCTCTTTGCAAGCGTTGCATCGAGAGGGCTTGCCAAAGGTAACATTAATCCATCTTTGGCAGACCCTTAATTTTTTTGGTTTGCGGCCACTAATTCGTTGACAGTTTAGATTAAGACGTATGCTAAGAGCATGTCATACTTGAAGCTCCATTCCCAGGGCTTGACTCTCGGAGGAGGCGTTAGCAGTCTCGGGGTGCCTGATTCGCCCCAGCCCAATGGCACCTCAGCCGCCACCATTTGGATCACGGGCCCTGGTCCGGCTGCACGTTTTTTTAGGCCTCCGACGGACGCCGCCTCAATTTATTACTTTATCCGGGGATTTGGTACACTAACGTCAAAGGGGACAATCGATCGATTCGGCTTCCGGGGAAAATCCCTTGACCTTTCCTTATTTCTGCGAGCTTTCTACCGAGTACATAGAGGGCATCATCAAAGACAGGGTATTGTTCATCCTCCCTTTTTTGAATCAACGGCAATTCTTACTGCCCATTGGATTTATTATATGTGCCTTGTCATATTACTCCACGCATTACAGCAAATCACTGGCTGTTTCCTGCGTACTACCAATTCAACCCCTTGCAGCAGCCCAGCCTCGAATCAAACTCGGCGCTCTTCTATATGCCGCCCGATAGGAGAAGACAAGATTTTCGGACACGTCTTTGTTGAAAACAGCCTGGGCTTAGAGGCCAAAATCCGTTCTCCACTTCCTGCCTCCTCTTTTCGGTGCTGAATGTCCAAGCAAATACCATTTTCGTTCTGCCCTGCAGTCACTGCTACGCTAGTATCTACCATGATGCGGATTGCCTAGAGAGCATCTTGCCACGTCCCTCATTCATTACGGTGATGTGAACCCCATAGAGGCGCAATAGCATGGCTAGCCAACCAAAATGGCGAACATTACTTCGCCCCTCGGATGTTACACGAATTGTTCACCTCTTGGCCAAGCTACCCAGAAGTGATGTAGGGTAGGCGGCATGTCACCCAAACTATGCGACTCAGCAGCCTACTATGCTTGTACAGCACACGAGAAGAATTACCAATGAATCAATGCGAGGTCTATCTAATCAAACAGTACAGGGTACACTGGGCGCTCATGCTGCACATTTTTCAGGCTCTTGATGTGCTCTGTTGTGGTGGACTCCATTCACGGCAAACATGTTCAAGATGATACGCTCAAAGAGCGGCGCCTGAAAACCTGGCATCCGGTCAGAATGTCTTTTCTGAATCTTTCCCACTTTGCTATAGATGGCAGCGCGGATTCGCAACTATTCACCTCCTTTTCGCAAACAGTCATGGTATCATCGAAAACAGCAGAAGCCAAACGCCCAAGCGAGAGCTAGACAGAATTGGAGAGTGGCTGATTCTGCCTTGTCCCTCTCGACGCTGTGGCTTGGTTGTCTTGCCTGGTTGCGTGCCGGTTGCCCAATAGAGAAAGGGCGCACATTCTCACCGTTTCTGTCTTATCTGGTGTCTTTCAAATGAGCATGGAACAACAAAGCCGGCAGAGTGCGCCATCATGCATGTCTCTGATGGCATAAGCCATTAGGCTGTGAGCGACAACCGGACCTGCCCAAGTATGGAGCACCGTCACTGGCACTGCCCGAATACCATGTCGCCATAGATACCGGATCGTGTTTGACTACGGATAAGTTCAATTTTTCTTTTTAAAATCACAATGCTGCCTACTGGTAAAGCAGCTGGTCGATTTGCTCAAAGCGTGTCATTCGGCAGGGAGAGAGAGGCCCACGTCCTATCGTATAACACAGCAAGTGCTATTTGAGCCATCTCTCCCTAATGTTCATGCTCGCCGCTCATGCCTGTAGCCATGTGCTAAAATCCACGGGACAGGAGAGGGTTTCTTCTCCCTCGAGCTCAGTGACGGATCCCTGACCAGCGTGGGATATGCGGTAGCATTGACCGGTGTGGACGACCCTTGCCACTACTTACATAGGGCCTGCATATTAGCGTGGCCACGTCTTTGGATTCTCGACCACGAACGGTGTGCTGAGCATGTCCCAGGGGCTCGACGTACATGCCCGTACATACTAGTACATCGCTACGAATCCATGTACCGACTATTAGCAGTAGTACTACGGAGCATATGCAGTTGAGTGTTATTGCGACCAAAGTGGAAATTTGGAGGCGTTCGCCCAGTGCGCTGGACCACGGCCCTGGCCCGCAAACGTGGTTGATGCGGCCTTCAATAGATCCAAGGCAGTGGGTCACCAAAGGAAGCCCTGCCTAACATCCAACATCTTCCCGGTACTGGAAGGGGGTTTTTGTTCCGGCATTGGACTGCAGTCGACTATTGACCTGCCTGAAGCTACAAACTCACAGCTGAGAACAAGGACACAGAGACGGCACAAAACGGCCGGTAGTGGTAGTATAGTACCAACAACCCTTGGCTTATCTTGTGGGATTTTGCCTAGAAAGATTACTAGCAAGGAGAGATGCGCGTGCATACATTATCTCGTTTCCGCCTTATCTCTTGGTGCTTGCTTGCACGCACATGTCAGAAAGATAGCAAACTCGAGTTTGTGGAACGGTTTGGTCCGGACAGCCGTCCAAAAAGGTGAAGTATGCATAATACATGCATGACGGGGAACATCAGCAGCATACAGACACTAGAGATTAGGTCCCCCCACGCCATTTGGCGAGGAAAACATCGGTTGGTTTGCGTCGGGTTTGATGCAGCCGCAATGTCGGCACCCTCCCTTCAGTGCGTCTTGTGTTTGGCAGCTGTATTCTCCATGGGCGAGACGGGAACAAAAGAAACTGCCCTATTGGCACGAATACGAATATCAATTGTACTACTCTCACTCCGTACTTTGGCAATTGATACCCAAGAGGATTAATTGATGTTCGGCATTCGGCCATTTCAAGATTATCGACTTGGCATCCGCTTTGAGTTGATTGAAAATCGACGGCGCCTGTCAAATTGGGAAAAAATCCCGAACCCTCGACGAACTCGTGCAGTCGACTTGATCGGATTTTTTTTTTTTTTTGCATGTCAATCCATCTATCAAGCCGGCGGTGATTTTTCGAGTTGCTTGTGTGTGCTACGATGCTAGCCTTGGCAAAACATTTTGGCTGGCAATTGTGACTATGAAGATCGACCGGCTGCTTGATGACCAGCGCTCGGGATGGCTTCCGGCAGCACGGCAGATACCGTAACCCTGCATTGGTACTGTACTTGATATACGTGGTGGCACGGAGTCCTCTGTGCGTGATTTGCCTCGAGGCCATGATAGCTGATGCCAGCCGTGCACGCTGATCACTACTCGTTTGCGAATGCCCTTGCCTCGAAACTGGGCGGATAGATAGATAATAATAGGTCTGACAGTCGTCATTTCAGGCCCCGCTCTTTGGATCTGCCACGTTCGGCTTGTGGCGTTGTGATGGAGGCTGCTGCCGAGAGTTTCTCGCAATCTCCATATCCAATGAGCTCGCCACGACCTCTATGCCTTATCAAAATTGAAGCGGCATCACGGCATGGTCCCTTCTCTCTCGACCTCCCGCTTTTCGCTCCTCAGCCCGTTCGCTTCCTGGCATTGAGAGGCCCAGTTTTTGCTGGCAGAGGCGTCCCACCTTTGCACGAATTGAGAACCATGTTCCGATAGGAAGACAGGCCGAGGACCAGCGGGAGAGCTAAGCTGAGGGATTGGTGGCTGCGTAATCCGTGGCCGAGAAACCCTAATGTCTGACCGAGATTTTATGGCAGAGCTGCCATTTTTTGCCTTGCCTCATGGAGCCCTCGCTCGCGATTGCTCCCTCGACGTTGCTTCTAGAATCGCCCAGAGCTTCAGGGTACTACTTGTATGGCACCGCATGCCCCGTTGCTCCATACACTGCGACATTGAGCGCATGAGAGAGATGGCTCGGGTCACGGAGGTTACGGCAAGCCGCCCGTGTGTTGTATTCTAATTTAGTGTGCGTGCGGCTGGACTTGGCGGCGCCGTACCCGCCCGCTCAAGAGAATGACAGGGATCAGGCACGTTCGCTGGCGGTCATTGAGTTCAGGCACTCCAAACTTTGATGCCCTCTTTGTTCTCCACCACGCCGCCGCTTTTCTCTGCTGGGAGCGGGATCTCAGCCAAGCAAGCCACCGCCGAGCTCCCCGTCAGCGTCTAGCAAGCCGCCAGCAGAACGGGCTTTATGCAGACACCAAGGCGGCACGAGAAAGTTGGTTGGCGGCCAGTACGTGCAAGCGTGTGAGTTCCTTGATGGCCCTCGGGTTTTGGGATGGGGGGTCCGTGAGCCAGAATACGAGCCTCTGGGGTCTGCCTTGCCTGGAGCCAGAAGAGCAGCTTTTTCGGCGTCACCATACGGGAGCAACAGCTGCAGGCGTTGATTTGCTGCTCGGGAACCGCGGGCGGTGGAACTCGACAGAGGTGGTTGGCAGGCGATGCCAATGGCGGCTGGCGAAATGAGGGGAGAGCGGGATACGGAGAGAGAGAGAGAGAGAGAGAGAGATTGTCCGTTGTGTGTTTGTCTACAGAGTTCTCAATGGGGCTTCCGTTTTCATGATTCGCAGGAACGGAGCTGCCACTGGTGGTTGACCTCGAACAGCGTCATCTACGTCTGCGCTTCTTGAAGCATCTCGCGACTCCGGCAACTGAGGCGTCAGGATAGACGACAACCATCTTGCCATGGCGGCAACGAGGCGTTGCAAATGCTTTGTTGTCGTCCCATTTTGGTGTTTGTCAGACAAAGTCCCCGTGAGCGCGCCCTCCGTCGACTCTCGGTATCTCTCTCAGTGTCTCCCTCAAAAGGCAAACTCGCAACAAGGACTCCCTCGGCAGCCAAGCAGTACAGATACTCGGCACAGAGCAGTGATGAAGTGGTAATATTGGATCGGGATTATTGGGGCTAAGCGGCCAGGGAGCAACTGCTAAGCTTGGGTGCAGTATCCACCGCTATCTGGTGCCTGGTATCCGTTGCTTGCTAGTGGGATCGTATCGCCAGTTTTTACGCTTTGCGCGGGACAATTTAGCGCGCTATTTCTTGTTTTAGTGCCCAAAGGCCAGCGGGCGAGCAACCGGCGCCCCGACGGTGAGGTGGGCCTTTTAGAGGGGGGGAACGATTCAACCACTATATTTTTTATTTTATTTTTCCCAGGGATGACCAATTGTTCTTGACACAAGGTTTCACAAGTATAAACAATGGAGGAGAAGCATTGTTTGGGTGAGACATGATTTATCAAAAAACACACATCTGACGGTCAAAAAAATAATGGGCATTCATTGATTGACAGAATCCCATAAAAAAACACCTCTTCTTCTTCTTCTTCTTCTTCCAACCCCCGACACGCTGCATATCGGCAAAGTACCGGTACTCGCCCCCTCCGTACAGCCTCCTTCAACCACGTGTGCCACCGACCTGCATAAGTCTTACGACGCAGCTCGTCGCACCGCATTTCGCATCCCTCGAGTCAGCCGCATCTGCGCCTTTGCAACTCAAACCTGTCCTGGGCCAACCATTTGCGCCCCCGTTGCAGCAGCAGCCAGCAGCGCCGCCACCTTCAGGCAAGCGGTCCAGATTGAGGTCTCTCTGGCCCTATGCACCGTCTCTGTGCTAAATAACCGACAGGGTATGCGTGTGTCTTCTTCTTCTCTCTTTGTTGTCATCACTACCGAGTACTAGTGTTGTCGCTTTTCAGCTGTGCCCAGCACTCGGCGCCTGGGCGTTTAAGTGCTCCGTCATCCCATCTGCATCTGCAATCTGCATCAGACATTTCCCCCAAAATTCTCCATTAAACTACACCTTGTCCTGCGTGCCTTGACCGCATCTGGGTGTGCTCTCCCCTCCCTCTTTTATTCACACACACACACACACTCTCTCTCTTTTGAGCCGTTATCCCGGTGATCCGAAGCAAGCCTCTCCAACTGAGTGGTTGCTGCGCTGCCATTATTCAGCTCTCAGGGGCCGTTCATTGTGCTGTTATACTTTTGGCATAGGGCTGCCGTGGTCGAACGCTTTTTTCCCCTTTCCAACTCTTCTCTCTCTGTTGTCTTGTCCTATTCTATTTCGTCCCTCGTTGTCATCTCTGATAGCCGTGGCTTACTGAAGTTGAAGCATCCACTACGGCTAGATCTAGCTCTGACGTTTTTCTCCAAGGCGAACTCAGGCGTGTCTCACTTGGGATCCAACCAGGAAGAGAGAAAGAGTGAGAGAGAGACCCAGTCTTGTCTCATCCCTCGCATCTGATCCGGTCCACTCACTTATAAGCGACCCATATCAAGCGCATCGAGCTTTCCGGATATAAACAAGTGACTCTTGCTCGATATCGGGCCATCTCGCCATTTACTGCCACTAAGCAGAGCGTCCCAAGTACAAATACCGCCGTCACTGTCGTCATACCGAATTGGCGGCCCCCTTTGCTCGCGCTCCCGCCGCTTCCACTGTTGACGACAGCCAGCAACGAGGTTGTTGCAACCTGCTGATAATTCCTCCGAGCTATTTGATCAGTCAGATCTGCAATTCTCATCGGCACATCATATCGCTGCTATTGCATCGCCTCACCCCCCCTTCCGAAGCTTACTGAGCGGAGCCAAACCCCGTTAGCTTATTCCACTACACCCTGGTTATTATATATTACTGCTACTTACACTTATATATATATATATATATATCTGGGAGATTCAGAACCAGTGACATTGAGCCCGACTTTACATCATTTTGAGAGGGAAAAAAAGGAAAAGAAGCCCCCCCAGGAGACGAGCGCAAAATGTCCATCTTCTCCCGAATGAGAAAGAGCCGCCAGCAGGCCAAGGATCACAATGCGAAGCTCGCTGAGCAGGAGAAGAAGGAGATAGACAAGGCTCCCTACCGGCACGTCCCCACACACGCCGCCACCGATGCCATTGCCAGCGCGCCGCCCAGCTGGCGAGAGGCCGATCGCCAAAAGATCCAAGAGCAGAACCGCCGGAGGAGCGCCATGGCTGCGTCCGGACACCACATGAATATGCCCGGCGCTCCTCGCGTTGGCAGCAGCCTGTCTCATGTCTCGTACCCCACGGACAAGAATGCCACCCCCATGGTCCGCCTGCCCCGAGCGTACAGCTACACGGGTGTCTCACCCTACTCGGCAAGCTACAGCCGCGACGTTGCCTATTCGATGCCCGATGTTGGTTCGCAGTTTGTTGCCTATGCCGCCTCTGCCAAGGGAAAAGAGGCTGTCAGGGCCGCCGGGTATGATACCTCCCGGACTAGCCCGACGTCCTCACAAGGTTCGTCGTCGTCATCGTCATCTTCTGCGTCTGCGCGCCATCTTGAACCGCCGGTTGCTAACCAGCTTCTCCCGACGCCCAGAAGGATCAGAGAGCTCCAGCGGCTCTACGAGTTCTCAAGATGACCTCGAGATGAGGCTCGCTCGCCCTCCCGTGGTGCGGCCTCCCCAGCCTCCCATCGCTGTGGATATGGGCAGCCGTCGACCGCGCCCCGGCCACCGGCGCCCGTCGGACTCATCCATTGAACGAATCGCCATGGCAAACTCGGCAAAGGGCGCCGCCCGAGATTCTCGGCCTCCCCCGTCCATGAGGGGCTTCGGCTCCATTGCCCCGATTGTCAATGCGCCCGCTCCGATCCTGCGGACCTACACTCACCCGCAAGTCGAATTGCTGAGCTCGCAGCAGAGATCCGAGACGTCTCTACCCGCCTCCATCAACACCAGCCTCAACACATCTGCAACCACTCTTGCCTCTACTTCTGCGCCGCCGCAGTCGACAGATGGCAATCCTTCACTGGAACAGAACGTGGCTGGCTCCGGCAAGCCTTCCAAGGAGCGCAAAGCGGCCAAGGTGGCTCGATTCACAGAGCTGGAGCGGATCGAGTCTGGCGCCAAAGCGCTGGCGGCTGCGAACCCTGCTAAAGAACCCCAGCGTTCTGTAGCTCCTGTTGCTGCCCCTGTTCCTGCTCCTACCCCCACCTCTGCCCCAGCTCCCGCCTCTGTCCCGGTGGTGAAGCAATCCATCGTCATCAATGTTTTCCCAGAAGAGGACTCTGTCCCTGAGCCCGAACCTACAAAAAAGTCCAAAATGTTTTCCAAGAGCGGGAGCAAGCTCTCCAAGAAATCCCGCTGGGCCAGCTCAAAAGCACCTGCTGTCACTGTTTAGCCCGAGTGTTTGACCTCAACTGTGTGTATTTTCTTTTTTCTATCGTGCGTGTCTTTTTAGTCTCCTGCATTGCCGCAATTTTTTTCTTTGGACATGTTATTCCGTCATGATTGGTTTCCTGCCTGCTCAAAGGCCATCTGGCCTGGATTAAAAGAAATATCATGGCGACCCCGGAGTTTTCTTCTTATTTCTATTTCTTTTCTTATAATGTTTTCAATATGTACGGTACGAGAATTACGGTATCCCCTGGGCTTGGAATCTGCATTGCAGGCTTGCTAGCACCGGTGTGAACCTGGGTGGCACAAGGAGGGCCATTCGTTTTATGATGGAATGAAAACTACTCGGTGGAATAGACAACATTCATACATGTACCCATCTGTGGCACCGCTCTGCTTTCTTTCCTAGCTGTTTGTTTCTTTGGATATTTTGTTTACTAAACGGGCGCTTCTGATACACTGGGTTGGACAACTGGGCGAGCTCTTGTTTCCTCTTTGGTTTCCTCTACTTGCTTCTCTAGAAACTGCATCATTTTTGGCATGTCTATATTTTGGCCATGATTCTGTTCATGTGAATAGCTTCTGATCCTGTCGTCCCCTATCCAGGTATGCGTGTATGAATGTGCTCTCCGATTATCATCACGCCTACGAGATGAGCAGCCACAGCAACTGTTCATCCCCGCCACAGCGACTCGCGCTCCACTGAACGGCACCGCCATGTGCCGAGACCCGCCGCCTGTAATTGGCCAGCCTCGCCCTGTGGAGAAGAGCTGCCACTGTGGCCTCACCTCACTGCCGCAGGTTTACAGGCAATAACCCCAGAAGCTTCAAGCGACCTCCGTCATCAGCCATTCGCCAGGTGTCAGCGACTTTGTGATTTGGCATCTGGCACCTGGCATCTTCACATTCCTTTCATTTCTTCTTCTTCTTCCCATCTTTCCTTTTCCCCTTTTGTTTTTCCCTTTTCAAGTTTTCTTTTTCCATTGTTTCGTCTTTTGCAAATGCACATGCGCGACGTCTTATTGATTTGAATTCATCCTTCTTCTATCCGCAAGGGTCAGCGCCAAACGCCGAAATGGACTTCGCGACGACCTTGCTGGAGCTTCCTGCGCCGCTCTGGGAATGGGCCAAGGCGACTCCCGTCTATATCCTGCTTGTCCTCTTCCTCGCGCTGGTCTTGCTGGGACTCATTAGTGTATGCAATCTTGATCCTTAGCCCTTTCAATTCCATCCAATTGGTAGCTAACCCCCATCCCAGCTCTTCGTCCTCCTCCACCTTGTCGCCCCAAAGCCTCGCCCTGTCCTCTCCTCTGAAAAGACCTACATCACGAGCAGCTCTTCTGGCATGACGGCCCCGCGCCCTCTTCCCTGCTGGTACGACCGATGGCTCGCAGAACGGCGCCTCAGCGAGCAACGTGTTCGCCCAGCCGAAGCGTTCCCAACCCCCGACGTCGGCTCCATCGAACCGCCCGAGCTCCTCCTCAGCGTCGTCTTCCCCGCCTACAATGAGCAGGACCGCGTCATTCCCACGCTTGAGGAGGCGGTCGAGTACCTAGATAAGCACTTTGGACGCACACCAGGCGCCAAGAACCCTGCGGCTGCGCCAGCAAAGAAGCGGCATGCCCAAGGTGCTGTCGATCCAAAGGACCAGGGGCTGAGCGGCTACGAAATCATCATTGTCAACGACGGAAGCCGTGACAAGACGGTCGATGTGGTGCTCGACTTTGCGCAAAAGAAGGACCTGCACGATGTCCTGAGAGTCGTGTCTCTGGCCAAGAATCGAGGCAAGGGCGGCGGCGTCACCCACGGTCTGCGCCATGTGCGCGGCGAGTATGCCTTGTTTGCCGATGCGGACGGCGCATCGCGGTTTAGCGACGTGGCAAGGCTGATTGAAGGCGTCGAAGAGGTTGTTGACGGCTCTCGTCGCGGCGTTGCCATTGGCAGCCGTGCCCATCTCGTCGGCAGCGAGGCGGTGGTCAAGGTGAGTAGTCGACTGCGCGCCATCAATCGTAGATGCTTCCCATCTTTATGCTAACCCCCCGTTCTCTTCTTCTCCACGCAATATAGCGCTCCGCCCTTCGAAATTTCCTCATGCGATCGTTTCATCTCGTGCTCACCATCCTCACGCCGCCGGCCACTTCTCGCATCCGCGATACCCAGTGCGGCTTCAAGCTCTTCACCCGTGCCTCCTTGCCGCACATTGTGCCGTACATGCATGCCGAGGGCTGGATCTTCGACATTGAGATGCTGATGCTCGCCGAGTCCGCCCCCGCGACTCCCGTCCTGGGCAGCGACGGCAGTGTTATTGGCACCAGTCCCGGAATCAAGGTCGCCGAGGTGCCGATTGAGTGGCACGAGGTGGGCGGCAGCAAACTGAATGTTATTCAGGACAGCATCAAAATGGCCATTGGGCTGGCTGTCTTGAGGGCGAGCTGGATGATGGGCGTGTATAGGAGACGCCTCACCTGAGACTCGAGGACCCCTAAAGAAGACAGTAGAAGACGTCGGTCTCGTTGAGAGAATAGGGGGCTAATCTTTGCAAATTTTGTTAAAAAAAAAAAAAAAACGTGCGGCCACTGCCACAGTCAGTAATTGAGGGCCGTGATATAATATCAGCCAACAATGGTACCGGTGTATTGTATGTATACCTATATAAGGACACGAAGACGGGGAAGATAGAAACCCGGTTCCAGTTCTAGCACAACTACCTATAAGCCATGTAGCTGCGGCATGGAAATGGAAAATACAAAAAGAGAGATTTCAGATAAAAGTGGTAATTATTACGATTAGTTGACGTCTTTAGAATCTTTCTCTAGCCATAACTGCGTGAACTACATTTTTTGCTCATCCAAAACCCAACGTTGCATCCGTTTTTTCTTCTCTTCTTTCCTTCTTTCCTTCTTCTTCCTCTCAAATGGCCACACGATGATAACCAACAAATAGGTCAAGCCGTGCTCCACAACTTTCTCTACTAGTCCTGTATAAATAGAAAAGGGGGCGAGAGGGAAAGAGTCCAATCCGCTATGCCATGCCTACCAGCACGTTCAAAAATAAAAAAAATAAAAAAAATAAAACTCCGCGTATTCGCCTGCGGTGCGAAGAAAAACAAAGAGCAAAAAAACAAACGTTGATATTTTCATACAAAAACAGAAGGAAAAAAAGGTGATTGCAAAATGTTGACAATCACTGAAAGCCTTCCCGCCAAATCACCGGCAAGAAGACGACGCATGCTTTCCACAGGATGAGAATGGCATCCAGGATCGCGAGGGGCAGCTTCCAGAAGCCAAGCGGCCCGCCAATGACGTTGCACCCGTTCATCCAAATCGCCACAAAGGCAACGTAGAAGAAGTGGTACGCCAGCACGAGGGGCCGCTGGATGATGCCGCCCAGCAGGCCGGCTGGGCCGTCGGTCCACCCTCGGCGGAAGTACTCGAAGCAGCCCATCTGGAGGGCGCGCAGCTGGCGGTCGTCGGCGGCGAAGAGGGAGTACAGGGCCTGGGCGAGCGTGTTGATGATGCTGGTGAAGTTCTTGCGGCGCCAGTAGAGCTTGTTCATGGCGTCGCGGATGGCCGCCGTGTCCTCCAGCGCCGGGACACGGTCGGGATGCAGCACCTCGGCGAGAAGCAGGGCGTCGTTGAAGGCGACGGTCATGCCGCCGCCAGTGAGAGGGTGCCGCATGTTGAGCGCATCGCCGAGGACAACAAGACCGCTCGGCGTCTGAGGCACCGCGGGCAGCCAGCTGTTGGGCATGCTGCGCGGGATCTTGCCATCTGCGAGCGCCCGCTCCGCCGCTGGGCGGACAGACTCGGGGAGCGCGGGGATGCCATAGTTCTTGATGTAGCCGCGCACGCCTCCGGCTTCGGGCGAGGCCTCGGGGATGTTTTGCGGCACGTCGAAGAGCGCTCTGGTCTCATGGGTGCCGATCTGGTAGAGGAGAATGGGGAAGGCGTTGCCGATGATGACGTGGCCGTGGAAGGGCTCTGGCAGCTTCGTGTCGATCAGCTCAAGGGCATAGAACTTGCTCTTGACGACGGGCTTCGTCTCGAGGACCTGCTTCCGGAACTTGGAGTCATAGCCGTCGGCGACAATGGTCAGCTGGCCGAAGAAGTAGTCGCTCTTCTTCTCTCCCGTCTCCTTGCTGACCGTGGTCCGTGATTCCACACCCAAGATTTGCTCTGTGTGCTCGCCTCGAATGGTCTTGACAACCTCCGTCTCGACAACCGTAATGTTTTTGTGGCCCAAGCACGCCTTTCGGAGCTGCGTGATGAACTTGCCGTGGTGAAAGCCGCATCCTTGCTGCTTCGTCCCGGCCGTCCCCCTTCCTCCCCATGCGTGTGTCACCTCGCCCTTTTCGTTGAGTCTTGGATATGGAATAGCACATGGCTCTCCGTGGTAGATGACGTTGTAGCCGTAGCAAGGAATGGCGTCGATGCCCTCGACACAATGGCCCAAGCCCAGCTTCCTCAGCGCTGTCAACCCGCCCGGCTGCAGGAGTTCGCCCACGATCCGGTCGGGCTCATGCAGCCACCTCTCGAGAAGAAGCACGGAACGTCCCTGGTTCGCGAGCGCAAAGGCGGCCGCACAGCCAAAGACGCCGGCGCCGACAACCACGACGTCAGCCTCGTGGTAGAGGTCGCGCCGTTCGCGCACATGGACATGTGAAGTCATTGTTTCCGACATTTGATTTGTAGTTGTAGTGAGAAAAAATCTTGAGAAATGCTCGTTTCGAGGGAGAATAAAGTTGGAGCGTCGGGATGGGTTGGTCGCTGAAGATATCGAGCCAATTAAAGAAATGAAGCACCGGTGAAGCCCCGCGGTTGAGCCAATGTACGATCTGCGGTGAAGGGGGCAGAAGAATCGTCTCGCCGTCTAGGTATTTATTGTCCTTGTATCGAAGGCTCGTCCTGTGTCCTTGGACGGTCCAATTGACTGTCACAAGCAAAATGCTATGCAATTGACCAATCCGCGAGAATCGAAATCAAACTGATAACCGCATAAACCCCTTGTTCATGACATGACGAGTATGGTGAAAAGGAGCTCTATCACATGATTGTGGAACGATGAACTGTCTTTTGATAGTTTTGGCTGCGAATTTGGTCAAAAATTGCCTAGCGGTCAGGGGTCCGAATACGATTGCGGGATGGTGGGGAAGAGGGAGAAAATTCCAGGCTGGCCTAGCTGTCTTGGGAAAGGCGCGCTTGGAAAATCGCACACATCCTCGCCAGCAATCTTTGTCTAGGCAGGAACATGTGAGCATGTGGCAGGTGGGGGTTAAGCTTTGAGAAATAGACGAGATATTCGCTTAGTGTTTGTCAGTCGGTCTAGGGTAGGTGGAAGGAAGGAAGGAAATCACCCAGGATGGAATGGATGTCTGAGGCCGCAAACCAAGATAATCCATAGAGCATTGGGATATCCAAGAAATGTTTGAGGCCATCTCAATACACAATTTCTCATTGCATCGGCACACGATTTCGGTTCACGGACAGAGCTTCACAACACCCAGATCCCTTCCCCAAGAACCATGGCCAAGATGATTCTACACATCGAACATTTACCCAGGTACCATCATATCAAACAGCGGCAACGTTTGATCCTAACAGGAGTAATCTACTGACCAGAGGAAATATAGATACTTTTTACACAGCAGATAAGAAAGACGTCCATTAGCTCTGCTATATAACATCTATTCATTGGCCTTGCCAATCCACCAAGCACCTGGCATCATCTACTATCCTGGATTGTTGCCTCAAAAATGCCCGGCCTAGCCCAAATCACCGCCTCGCAGCGGCAGCTATGTATAAGCTTTGGATATCTCTCGTCCATTGCTTTACGTCTGGCCTCAGAATACGGCGATCATACGTGTAGAGTCCGTTGACTTCACCTTCGACATCCGTTGTTTGTGTCCAGATGCCGCCGCTGCAAGCATAGCGCTCAACCTGCTCGCGGAATTCTCGAAACAGGACACTCGCACGATAGTTGTAAGAAGTGAGGTCAGCGTTGACTTCGTACGTTTGGTTGATGGTGTTGATAGCCTCTTGAACATTCCACAAGCTGGGGGTTTGTTAGCCACTTGACTCTCACAACAAAACACAAACTGACGGATCATAAGGAGAAGAGAGGGAAGACTAACTGTTCGATTGACACATTGTGCCCAATCCCACCGAATTCGCCTTGTAACCCGATACGCTTGGGGTCGTACGGAGATGAAGGAGTTGAATAGAAGGGCGTGCCACATTGCGGGTTCGCATAGTGATGGTTGTCCTATTAACAGGGAATATCAGTTAGCCATCTTCTCTCTTCTGACAAGAATTACTTCTATCCATCTATAGCAATCAACTCACTGAATAGTCTCCCGCCCCGTGATCATTCCACCCGGTTACGGCGTCGATAAGTCTTGTTGGATCGATGCTTCGCACAACATCTACAAGTTTCTCTTCAGGATATGGCGGGCCTCTGAGCTGTCCCCAGCCTTCGTTATAGATGACCTGCACAGGAGGGTTTGATGTCAGCTTGAATCAACATTTCGGCCAATCTCGGGGCAGCAAAGGTGAGAGGACAAACCCAGGTAACGATCGATGGATAGTTCTTATGCTCGTTGACTAAAACTTCGAGCTGACGCTGAAACTCCGCCTGTTGGTCGGGATTGGGAGGTCGCCTCCCGTCGTTGGTAAGGCTGGGCATATCTTGGATGACCATCAACCCCATTTCATCGCAAGCTCGGTAGAACAAATCGGGCTCAACCTTGATCTGCAAGCCACTTTTATGAGAATCTATTCGACAGGCGGGCTAGTAGCGGATAAAGCCGTCACTTACGTGCTTTCTGATCGCGTTGAAGCCTAGCCGTTTGAGCATCTTGAGGTCGTATACAAGAGCTTCTCGATTAGGCGGCAAATATAGACCGTCGGGCCAAAAACCTTGGTCAAGTGTGGCAAACATGAAGGTGAATTTTCCGTTGAGGAGCGGTCTTTGAACTCCCTTTACTTTACCGGATGAGATTGTTCGGAATCCAGTGTAGCTGGATACCTCGTCATCACCAAGCGTCACCGTCAAGTTGTACAGAGTTGGAGAGGATGGAGACCACAGCTTTGGCTGCTTGACCTTGAACTTGAACTCCTCATCTGAAGGGCCTTTGTGCGAAGCAATGACACGACCGTCGAGTCCAATGACGGATACTTTGGCCACGGCACCTTGTTTGGCGGAGCTATGAACCGTTACAGTGACTATTAATCACGTTAGATGTTGACCTCAATCCATCATGAATTTGTGGAGGTTTCGCACCCGTTCCGTCCATACCAGCAGCGACGTCGAGCTGCGTTACATGATTCGAGGGCACACTCTCAAGCCACACGGATTGCCATATACCAGAACATGATCTGTAGAAGATGTGGCTGGGATTTCGGGTCTGCTTTCCGATTGGAATGACATCCAGATCTGTAGGATCGTGAACGAATACTGTTCTGATGTCCGAATTAGTGTACAGAACAAGCACACAAATACAGCCCCGTCACCACCACCACCACCACCACCACCACCGGTGTTGCTGCTGTTGCTATCGCAAAGAGCAAGAGAAAGGGGCACTTACAGGCTATTGTCGCCATCAAATTTAACCAACTTGGTAATATCCACTCCGAATCGAAAGTAGCCTCCAGTGTTGGTGCCCGCCTTGACTCCATTCACAAACACCGTCGCCTGATAATCAACTGCTTCAAAGTTCAGGATGAGATCCTGCCCTTTCCAGTTGCGCGGTATCTTGAAGCTGGTCGCAAACCACATGTCTGTGACATTCAAGGTCTGCAATCCCGAGATTCCGCTCTCAATGCATGACGGCACGAGCACCTCACTCTGGAGTGGGCCATCAGGAGGGCTGCCGGAGTCGGCCCCAGGGCCGGCAGGTTGAAATGTCCAAATGCCATTGAGGCTCTGCCACGCATCACGCTGGAGCTGTGGCCGGGGGTATTCTGGCCATGGATTGGTACCAAGCTTATATGTCCAGTCAGTATCAAGGGGTGGCGTCTGGACTTTATAGGGGATGGGCCCGCTGCCCTGCGCGACGACGGTGGCGACGGACCACGCGATCGCGAGTAGACCTGCCGGAGACAGAGGCATCACGACCGCAATATGGTTCTACCCAAGCGAGGATTCAGGCATAAAAAAAACCAATTGGTTCCTGTGTACGGATGGGAAGCTCAATTGAAGGGCCAGCATAAGACAACTTTCTCCCTTCTGTTCCTATTCTACTCAGACAAGAGGAGAACTGGCCCTATAAATACTGCCACGCTCTCAAGGGTGATCCCTTACATCAAGCTCATTTCCCCATTTCCCCTCTTTTCATTCTTATTCTCTCCAAGCCCAATGACGCGCTGCATATGAAGAGCAGCCTGTTGTCCTACGAGCAATGCTTGTTCTCTACCTCATAGCGGCGGGCGGTGTGGGGGTGTCGATACGAAGCGGTTCAAGAACCATCTGCAGGACGAGCGGCGGGCCGACTAGGGATCCAGCCTGTAAAGGCTTGACTTCTTGTTAGATCGTATGTTTCGGTCTCCCTAAGCAGTTGGCCTGGCTTTTGAATGAGCATGAAGGAAGCGGAGCCGATGCCGATCAATGCGGAGAAAGATGGCTCTCAGATCCATGCTCCCCCGGATTCTCACGGATGTTTCGTTAAATCCACAGAGCTCCATATATTTTATTAAGCTTAATTGCTTATCCAAGTTTGTTCTACAACTCTCAAACAGCCTTCTTAAATGAAGTGGCACTACCAAGATGTCGGAATCCATGGTCCTACGATGCAACAGAGGACCGACAAGAGTTTCTCTCTCAAGGCAAGGATCTGTTGGCCAGGTTACATCGTGCAACCGTGATCATCTGACGCTATTGTATAAGTGCCGTGAGGGGCAATGAGAGAGATGCGATGCAATCCATGGGATAGGTTGTTGGACCGGTGTCGCCTCTTAGCGAATATGCCCCGATTGGGCCGCATAAAATCCCGGGCGATGTGGGCAATTGACCAACGAATTGCTCCATAAATGCATCACCGATGTCCTGCTTTGGTGGCATCGGGGTTGGTTCATCAGTTGAACAGCTTGCGCACCAATCGAATGCAATAATCTCCCAGATCCGCCCTAGGCAGACATTTCAATTTTTTCTTTCAAGGCGATTGGCCAAGAGGAGGGGGGGACAATGAAAACG
>PXNZ01001092.1:0-13188 GCA_003012085.1 Trichoderma brevicompactum
ACGGTGCACTTAGCAGTGCAGCCATCATCTCTTTTCTGGCCTTTTGTTTCCCTCACGACACCATCTCGACCTCCCTCCTTCTGCAGACCCGCCTCCTCGCTGCTGCCTCCCCCGCCCTTTGCTGACTTCGGCTTACTGACACAGCCGCCCCTCCTCCAAAGGGAAAAGAGAGGGGGGGGAAATTGAGGACCAAGCATCAAGGCGAAAATGTGTTCAAACTCACGCAACCTCCCTTGTCGTCGGCTCGCCAGATTGGGCTCTCAGATCTGGGTGGAGAGCATGACTTCATCGACAGCTACGGAGCGCCGATATTGGTACTACTACTAGCCCTGCCGAGTGGTCCGCACTACCGCCGTAGGTAGAGGTACCTGGCGTCTTGCTCCAGGCACATGTGCGTGTAGGTCCCAGACATTTCTCTGCGCCCTTGTTGACTCACTCCTCTCGGCAGCCAGAAAAACACGCGGTTCTGCTACATACAGTTCGCCTTGCTTGTTAGTATGATTACCATCTGACTCCAATGTCTCTGCCGCCTCCCTTAGACATCCGTCATCGTGCATACGGCTCGACAAAACATCTTCATCCGGCTGTCGCCCTGACAAGGGATTATGCACTGCTTTCTGGTGCTGCAGCCGCCGCTACCGACCGCTACAGACAACCCGAGTCCATACCCTACATGCGCACGAACGCACATGCACACTGCGACTGGCGGGCAGATGTGCATCAGGAAAGAAAGGCAACTGGGTGCTGGTGCAGATGGACAAACAGACGAGGCTAGTCAAATGTCCACTTGGTGGTCACGGGGGCATTGTCAGACTGCCACCACGGACGGTCTAGGACGAGACGAGCATGTTGGGCTATCGTTGACCCATCCAAGCACATGTTCTGGTTGCTGCTGCAGCAAAGTCGTCGTGGCTCGTGGCTAATTCGTGGCCTTGAACCGCTTGGGAATAAGTCGACACAGTTTATTATTGCGGGATGTGCACTTCGTTCGCCCACTCCACTCAATCAATGCACCACGCGCCGTGTAACACCAGCCTGCGAGCTAAGCATAGCGCCCAAGCCATTGTCGCTTTCTTACCCGTCAAACTCAGACTTTGTCGACGCTGCAGCACAATCCGTCGTAGATGCACCACACCCAAAGATTACCTCACCATGGGGATCCCGTGATCCTGCGATGCGCATAGTGCTGGATGACCCGGGACAAAGCGTGATCCCTCGAATGCGGATTCCTGGCAAGGTCACACATCTGACAGGCTCAGAGGGCTGGGCAAGGTGGCTCAGAACAGATGACAGCAGCTCCTTCAACTCGGTCACTGCATCAACGCCCCCACCAAAAGCATGTTTCGTATCACAGGCATGAAGCTTACCAGCAATCATTCCTTTAGCCTGGCCTCCATAGTGCAAGAGGAAACAGGGGACTTTGTGTGTGGGATGCCAGAGTTGGAAATCCACCAATACACTGGGACGAATACAGCCATCATTACGACGAGGCCGGGGGGAGGATCCAAGGGAAATAAACACATCTGCCGCTGGCCGCCAGTTTGTACGAATGGGCGCGCCGGTAGTCCGTAAATGCGCATACGTGCTCTGTGAAACCACCACAAATTGACGGCGAGCCGAAGCCGTCTTCAGCAACCACCATGGATTCGGCATCGGGAAGATACCCGGGCCAGCAGGCCAATTACCTCTTGGCTGTTGCTGCAGCGCGCCAAAAGAGGCAAGGTAGTCGCCGTATTTAGCTTCTGCGTCGTCGCCTTCTGTTTGTTACTCAGACGGCTGTGCCTGTGCTACGTGACAATGTCACCATACATTGTCTCACTTTCAGCCTTTTTTTTTTTTTTTTGTAGAAAGCTGTAGTGGGGCTCTGTCATTGGCTAACAACTCTTGAGGCTGTGTATCATCATCTTTTGCTCTCACCTGATATTATATGCATGGAAAAAGACTGTTCGGCTCATCCGAGCTAGAGCCCCGATCTTGATCAAATCGACAAAGAATATTCTACCTTTTTGAGTTCCTCAATCCGTTTCTTCGCTCCCGAAGAACAGAACCCGGATGAGCGCTCAGCCACAGACATAATCTCAAAAGGGATCCCAAAATGATATCCAATATCTACCCGTCTATCCCATCGCTCTCCGTGTTCGCAGGACGGAGACCCTTGGGAGGGTGGCAGCACGTCATCATCTCCTCATTACCATCACCCGAAGGCACTATTCCGCTTCGCGGCCTCTTTGCTGCCAGCACTTAACGTCGGCGGCTCAGGGTCACAACGCCTTAGCGTTACCGGGCTTGTCTAACGGCGAACGACTTTCAACTCGGGAAGTTGGCTGGCATTTGCACCTTGACGCCACTGTCATACAAACACATGCCGAATACCGCATTTTCGACTTTTTGTGCCTCATATTCGATTCCACAACGCTTTATAGGGCCAATTTACCGAAAACGTAAGGTGGAAGCCATAGCCGCATCTTTCCGAAGCTTCCAGGTCGAGCGGGTGCTTCAAGGCGGACGCCCACCGCCATGATACGAGTGCATATCGGGCGGTGTCTCCAACCATCTTGAGTCGTGAGCACGGAGCTTGGCCCTGACTCGGGGGCTCTATTAATAACGGCACGTTAGAAATTTTATCAGTGGCGTTATGATTTTCCCCTTCCCTTCCTTCTGGAACACTTCCATGTGGGAGTGGATCTGCGTGCCGCCATAGCTCTTTTCTGACGAGTTTTCTTCTCCCGAGGGGCACTCACACACTCACACGGAGTACAAAGCTAATTGCTTTCGGCACACGGAATACGCAGCAATGACATGCTTTACAAGAAACTTGCTCCGAGCTAATCTCGATGGATAATGTTGCCTGATCCTGTTTGGGGGGGTTGGTTGGTGATGGAGGAAGCGTTGCTTAGTTCTAAACACAGGTCCGGAATACATCTTACTTTATGGGAAAAGGGGCCCTGCTAATATGTTAGACTTCCATCAATGGAGCCGGCGAGCCTGTGAATCGCCCCTCGTGAGATTGTGTGCATTCTTCTATCCATTTAATCCGAATGCTTAGCCAGCCTCTGTCGCTGGCGGTGAAGCAAAAGAAGTCTATTTAGGCGGTCGATATAGCATCGGCGATCCCTTAACATCCAAAGAGAGCAGAATAAATAGGTCAGTTGGTTTGGGACGAAATCAGCGTACCGACCATAATGGCATGATCGAGATACTAAATTCAAGTCATATACGCAGTACGGAGCACCGCTACTGCAGTATGCAAGAGTGCCTGAACATGCCATCCATCAGAGCCACACTTGAGCCACACATCAAAAGTTGAACATGTTCGTTTTCGTCCCATTGCAATACAGGAGGATCAATGGGCCATTGTGTCGACACCCTGGAATTGAAATCTGATTCATGCGTTCGTCTGGCTGCCTAGAGGGAAATGATCTACGGGGAGGTAGCTCCTGGGCCCCAACAGCCAGCTTGGCGCCATTATTCCGACATCTGAAGTGGCTAAACGTCTCCATATACAGAGCAGATCCATGTATGCGCTTCATCCTGCTTAATTGACTTATTCGGACTAGACCGCATCCCTAGGTTGCGAGCAGGGACCAGAACGTATAATTCCAACACGGCCTAGAAATTTGCCTATCAGCTACGAGGCAAAGTACGACTAGCCGGTAAAGGCCGAGGCATGGGGATATCCTTGTGTCTAGATCAAAGATGTCGGCACGCCGGTACCAAGTACGGAGTACCGTCAGCACTGAACGACGATACGCAATGACATGCATGCAGATTCCTGGACAGCCTCTTCAACGCTCCACCTCCAAGTGCCACTTCTCCTGTTTTTCTTCCTTCTATCTTCCCGAAGGTTCTCACTACCTTTGTGCCGAGGCATGGCTCTATCAGTAGAACGAATGGCGCCTATTTGCGGCAAGAAATTATAAATGCATCGACTTATTAGTCGGACATGTGGCTGTATCACAAAGGCACTGGATCGATCCACGTTTTTGCTTCTGATACTGCTACTACTGCCTATCGGGGGCGGGATTGATGGGCTTGCTGATGCCGCTAGTGCGATATGGTTGGTTGATGCATAATATTACAGCAAAGACCAAAACGTTGTCGCACGCACCAGGAGAAGGAGAGCAAAGAAGAAAGACGCTCATAATGGCGCCGGTTGAGAAACGGAGGAGGACTGAGAAAACGGAGCTGATGGGGTGCGCTGGACTTTGTCACGGTAGCTGTTTGGGCCAAGCTCACAAATAACCAGGCCCCCGATTGGGTTCCACCGCCTTCGGGCTCAGCGCCGCGCTCAACCCATTTCCTCATGTAAGTTAAAAATGACAATCCAGTTGGCGAACTTCGCTTCTGCCGGCAGCATACCCGAGGGCACCGAGGCGGTGGGGTCTCGCAAAAGGAGCGCAGCATAGCAATACAAATAAGGAGAAGAGACGGACAGAGAGAGAGAAGAAGAAGGAAAAAAGATGCTCATTATGGGGTCGAGAGGGATCTCATCGTCACGCGCGCCGCAATTCGATGCTACCTCGCGCATAGCGGCTAGCATTGCTGCTTTGATTAACTCAACACTAGACTGGAGATGCTTCTTAGTCGAGCTTCCTTTTCTGCTGAAGGTTGATGAACCTTAGCAGCTATACCCTGGCATCGCGGCTATGCACTTAGTCAGACTGCAATATCGAGGATCTCGGAGATGACCTTCTGGAATTTTTCCTTTTTCCAACTTTGGATAAAATAGCCCGCACCAGTTGCAAAGGGCAAGTCATGCCACTGACGTCAAGGGGTGGTATGTCGGTGAGCAGGTACAGGAGACTTAGCACTTTACATGATACAGGGTTGGGATGAGGCTTCATAATGCGGAGGACCATGTTCGGCTGCTGATGCTACCTTGAACCTGCCCACGCCCGTATTCGAACTATGCAACATCGGGCATCGTCGAGGGCGGTATGAAGTTTTTAGTTTTTTTTTTCGGAGTGGTAATCCGCACTTGCATAATGGGCCGTTGGTCTTTTCAGCTGAAAGGCAAAACGGGATGCCTCGTATTCAGCTGACTTTTTGCTGATAGTTTTGTTTCTTTTCCCCTTCCCAGAGTACTAATTGCAATAGTGTTGAGGCTGAGTAGAGGTAAAAAGTAACACAATGGGCCCCTAGAGTTTCGTGATTGACTTTATTGTTTTTTTTTTTTTTTTTTCGTCTTTATTTATGCTTTTTGCTGAGAAAGTCAATGAGGCAACCCAGAACTTGTTAGAGACAAAAGCAAAATGAAGCCACATACAAGGGGTTGTCCAACACAAAGGAAAAATAATGGAAAGAAAAAAAAAAGCCTAACAAATATCCTTTTATGTTAATTTTAAATTCAGCTGCCGGTTGCTTGTTGATTTGATTTGTGACGTCAGAGAAGCCATTCTCCGGATGCGATGCGCACGAGCAAAACATTTAAATAGCTTAATTTGCGGGCTATTCTTAGTGGCTAGCCTCAGATATCAAAAAGCGTAGAGTTGGCTGTGGGAATAATAGTACAGCTGTGCTGAATTTTACCAGAAGTAGCCCGTTTTCGCTCAAAGCACGTCGAACAAATGTATTCAATCATATGTCTCGGCGGTGGTATAATGAAGCTCTCTATGTGGTGCTCCTATTCTCGGGCTATTTGACGCTGCACATGGAGCTCATTTGTGAAAAAAAAAAAAAAAAAAAAAAAAAAAAATTGTGTAAAGCGACAGCGCGCCATGTGTCTCCTAACTAATCAGCTAGATGTCATATAAGATCATCAGAAGCTGCTGCGGTGGGCATCCCGCTTCTGCTGTAGCCTTCATCCGTGGGATCCATTGCACGTGTTTCTCTCCATCATTAATTATTGCTTTCCTCGAAGGAGTGCCATTGTATATTCTATCGAATTCGTCGTATCAATCCCTTCCTAAACCGACTGCATCCATTCGCCTTAAACTCCCAAGGTTGTAGTTATCTAATATGTTTCCAAATGACGATTCGCGGCTATCTTTTTTCTTGCTTTTTTTCTTGTTCTTATCGGGGTATATGGATGTTTAGCTGAGCAGCATAGAAACCTGGTCTCTTATATTAGCATCCAAGGCGATAATTTGAGAGAGAGAAGGGGGCTCGGAAGAGTACGCACAGCCATGATGACGCAACATATACTTATATACGGACTCAGCCGTTCTCCTATCCTTGCGCACTTCCAGAAGATGCCCATGACACTTTCAGGTTCATTGTTAGCTTTTGTAGTCTGGCTTAATGCATTCAGATGTAGCATCATCGCGTACCCGTTCTTGTTTCGGTCCATGATACCTGGGGTGAAGTGGTGGACATAGGTGCTCGTGCAGATTAATAGCAGGATGACGAGCAGGAGGGACTTGAAGTTGAAAAGCGCAGACTAAAATAACAAACAACGTCAGCAACTGAGCTCGAGTTCATGAAGCTTCTTTTAAACAGCAGGATAACTTACCATCTTGGCGGCTTCAATTTACAGCTATTCAAACAAGCAGAAGCTTTTTTTTTTTTCATCAAGCTGTTCAATTGCTTCTGCATCGCTGTCTCGTCATCTTGGAGCTAGAAGGGGCCAGATGTGGATAGGAGGAAAGATTCACCGATCCGATTTGCACACGCGCGAGACCCACATCAGCTACAATGACATGCATGTCCCCACCAACCAGAAGTTGCGATTTCTCAAACACCAAAGGCGAACCCGTTTTGTTGCAGCTTCGATTTCATTCTTTCTTCACATCGTGAGCTCTTGGGAGGAACGTTTCAAATATCCGGCGAGACACGAATCGGGCGAGAATTATACAACTTCACATAGGAAAGAAAAGGAAACAGAGCAGTTCAAGATGGAGCCTCGTGCGCGTGCCGGCAAGAATGTTGGCAAGATGAACTTTTCCCACGCCGAACGTACGCACCACGTCTCTCACAACAAGACGGGAAATCCAAAGCATTAGGAAGAAAGTAGAAATGCTAATCTGGCTACGCTATACAGTGGCGCAACTCCTCTACGCTCACGGCGACATCAAAAACCCCATGCCCGAAACGGTCCGCGTCCTGGACGAGATCCTCACCGACTTCATGCAGTCCATCGCCTTCGAGGCGAACCGCGCGGCCAACTACTCGGGCCGCCAGAAGATCAAGTACGAGGACTTTGAGTTTGCGTTTCGGAAGAACCCTGCGTTTTTGGGCAAGGTGCAAGAGGTGTTTGAGAAGCAGAAGGAGATCAAGAAGGCGAGAGAGATTCTGAGGGACGGCGAGGACGAGATTATGAAGGATGCGGCCGAGGAGGAGAAGAGGAGGGAGAAGACGGTGCCGAAGGCGAGCAGGGTGGAGGAGGAGTTGGGCGAGGCCGATGATGACGCTGAGGCTGAGGCTGATGCTTTGGGGAAGAGGAGGTAATGGCGATGGCCCTGGGAAGAGTTTGGTCCGTTGCCAGGCTCTATTTCCTTCTTTTTTTTTGTTGGTTTCCGCAAAGCATTGTTCCGGAGTTCGAGGGTATAAAGCATTGGGATACATAATACATGGGATATGAATGGGTCGGCGCTGGAGGAGTTGGCAACTCATGGCCGAGATTTTCTCTTTACTTTTTGATAGGTCCTTATCTTCATGTACACAGATGCCAGGTGATCAATACAACCGTTTGTACATGCTTCGCTAAATCTTCTGTTTCATTGCGGTGGCTTGCTCGCGTGTTTTCAGCTACGGCTGAGCACCCCGACTTCCCGTGCCCCTCGCATATGATATATCATGCTCCGACCACAGCTGAGAGATGCTGCTAGTAATCAGACTGTGCGGGGTCGGCTTTAGAAGCCAAGAAGGATTCAAGTTGGATAATTGTTTCCCACGCTATCAGATATTCTCTGCCCCAAATGGACCAAGCGATAAAAAAAACAGCCGGCCTTGGGGAATAGAGCGGAGACAGATCAGCGACCGATATCCGCTCGCTCCCACCACACCATGCTCCGGCCCGGCCGTAGATAGCGATATCGGGTTATCGCGTTGGCCGAGTCCTGGTCAGTCCATCTATTTTATTCGCACTTATTCGCCCAGACATGGAGAAGAGAGGATTTCGTAAGCTGTGCCGGAGACCTTCCGGCTAGCTAAAATCTGCCCGCGCTCCCATCGCCCAGCGATGGGGGCGAGTTGCGCAAAGGCGGCTAGAGAATGACTATATCAGATCCACCCCCAGAAGCCAATAGGGTGCCATGGGGGCCACCAAGCAGAAAGTAGGAGCAGTCTTTGCGCTGCCTGGAAGTGGTGTTGAGGAGCGACGGTCACCGGGCGGTTTTTTTCCTGGCTAGAGTCGTAGAAGACAATCCCTTTGTAATAGCACATCATTCCTGAGTCTTCCCAGAGCCTTGGAACCCTGAGCTTGATTGGCGTTGTCTATGCCACCTGGTTGCTGCCATCAAACTTGTTGCTCCAAATGCAATATCGGCTTCCTATATCTTTAAGGTGATTCAAGAGGGCGATCATGGAGGTTGACCGAAGACCTCCGTCACCGCCAGCCACGGCGGAGATTGAGCTGCACCTCTCGCTGGACAAAAGCCGTCCGGAAGAGGCAGATGAATCCCATATTGCGCCGCAGAGCACGTTTACTTCAGGCGATTACCAGACAAAGACGAAGCCGTCGCTATTCGCCGATGACTTTCGTCGGCTGTCAATAAGCCCGGCCCCCAGCGGACGGCTCTCCCCAGTTCCTCATGGACCATATAATCCGACTAGAGTCTATCAGCCTCCTCCCGAAGTGCCATCGTCTCGGCTAAAGCAGTTCTGGATAAGAAACAAGCCTTCGATACTTGTAGCCGTCTCTCAGTTATTCGGGGCTTTGATGAATCTCAGTGCTCGGCTGCTGGAGTTGGACGGCGATGGGATACATCCGGTGCAAGTCCTTCTCCTTCGACAAGGGCTCACCGTCGTCTGCTGCTGCGTCTATATGTGGTGGAAGAGCGTTCCTGACTTTCCTCTGGGCAAGAAAGAGATCAGATGGCTTTTGCTGGCTCGAGGCTTCTCAGGATTCTTTGGCATATACGGCATGTGGTATTCCATGATGTATTTGCCACTCGCCGACGCCACGGTTATTACGTTTCTTGCTCCTGGGGTTGCCGGCCTGCTATGCTACTTTGCCCTCCACGAACCGTTCACAAGGGCTGAGCAAATTGCTACGGCTGTGGCCCTTCTGGGAGTCGTTCTGATTGCACGGCCCGTCTCTTTGTTTACAGCCCTGTCCTCATCCGAAGATCAAGTGGTCGATGCTCCCGAGCAAGTGGATGGAGCTTTCCCCAGCCTCGAGCGTGAACCGACGGCCGAAGAGCGACTGCTAGCTGTTGGTGTTGCGCTACTTGGAGTGTTGGGAGCTGCTGGTGCATTCACATGCATCCGGACCATTGGCAAACGTGCCCACCCCCTTATCTCGGTCAACTTCTTTGGCATGGCATGCACTATTATCTGCGTCCTCGCACTGACGTTGGCACCGACTCTGAATATTAGCCAGCCTCACTTGAGGTGGATCACACCAAAGACGTGGAAAGGATGGTTCCTGCTCCTCTGGATAGCAGTGCCTGGCTTCATCATGCAATATCTTTTAACTTCGGGGCTTGCAGCCGACAAGTCCAATAGAGCGAATGCCATGATATATACGCACATGTTGTTTGCGGTGAGCTTTGACCGATGGATTTTCGGTCACAGAATGAGCATGATGAGCTTCGCTGGTTGCGCACTCATCCTGGGCAGTGCCATTACTGTTGTGTTAACAAAGACCCCCCCAGCGCCAAAAGTCGATGATGTCGAGAGGCAGGGGAATGTGGAAGGGGAAGCAGAAGGATCCCCAATGCTTGTCGATAGTGGAGGAAACATAGAAGGGATAAATCTCGGGAGGACGCGACTTAGATAGCCTGGTAGAGTTATGATTTTGATGCTATAATGAGCGAGTGGCTGACCAGCACATCTTAAATGTGCCGTAGCCGTGCATAGAGAAATAACGGAGCCTTGACTTTTCTAGCCATTTAAACTGAATATACTTTTCTTGCAACTGCCGCTGTCGTTCTTCAACGTCGAAAATCAGCAAAGAGCTGATGTGTCTTTCGATATTCCGTGATCAGAATCTGGGATGCTTGGGTAGCTGATTAGTATATGAGCTAGACATTCCCTTTAATTCAGTAAGAAATGAGAAAATTTGATCTGCTGCTAGTGGTTCAACACTCTATCAGGATATTTAACATTAAAAAAGGGCGCAGAATCGCAAACCAAGCGATAAAGACGATGCAAATAAAAAGAAATTCTCAAATCTGTCGAATGAACCCGAAGCTTTAGGGTAGGCTCTCTGAGGCCGGCTGTGGTGTCTAGGCATTTCGGATCACGTGCCGAGAGTTGAGCTAAGAGTCGCGACGCCGCGCTTGGTAACTCGATAGCTGCAGGGTTGCGATCCAATCGCAAAATTTCAAGATCATCAATTCTCGCCCTTGGTATTTCAACTTGCTTCCCCGGACATGCGATAAACGAATCAAACCGAAGATATCCCGTTAAAGACCAAGGGCATTGATATTCTCTTCCTTCTCTTTCATAATTGATATTGAGGCTCAGATCGCACCGTCAAGATGGTCCAAATCAGCGAGGTCAAGGGCAACAAACGCGATAACCGCACCGCAGCCCATACACACATCAAGGGCTTGGGACTAAAGTCTGATGGATATGCTGATACTCAAGCTGGTGGTTTTGTTGGCCAGGTCCCTGCACGAGAGGTGAGCGGTCCCCGATGGGTGGCACCTGTTTCCCTCGATTCGACATGCTGATTTTTTTTTTCTTTTGCTATTCTAGTCATGCGGTGTCGTCGTCGATCTGATTCGAGCTCATAAGATGGCCGGCCGAGGTGTTCTGTTAGCTGGTGGCCCAGGAACCGGAAAGACGGCTTTGGCACTTGCAATTAGCCAAGAGTTAGGAACCAAGATTCCCTTTTGCCCAATCGTGGGCAGCGAGATCTATTCGTCAGAAGTCAAGAAGACCGAAGTGTTGATGGAGAACTTCCGAAGAGCGATTGGCCTCAAGGTCCGGGAAACGAAGGAGGTCTACGAGGGCGAGGTTACCGAGCTTACGCCAGAAGAGGCAGAGAACCCCTTGGGCGGCTACGGAAAGACCATTAGCACGCTGCTGATCGGATTGAAGAGCGCCAAGGGCCAGAAGAAGCTTCGGTTGGACCCGAGCATCTACGAGGCTATCCAAAAGGAGAGGGTTACTGTCGGCGACGTCATCTACATCGAAGCGAACACTGGTGCTTGCAAGAGGGTGGGACGGTCGGATGCGTATGCTACCGAGTTCGATCTCGAGGCCGAAGAGTACGTGCCTATTCCCAAGGGCGAGGTGCACAAGAAGAAGGAGATTGTGCAGGATGTTACATTGCATGACCTCGACGTTGCAAACGCTCGGCCACAGGGTGGTCAGGACATCATGAGCATGATGGGCCAGTTGTTGAAGCCCAAGATGACAGAAATCACGGACAAACTACGTGCCGAGATCAACAAGGTCGTCGGCAAATACATTGACCAGGGTGTGGCTGAACTGGTTCCAGGCGTCTTGTTCATTGACGAGGTAAATGCTTCCCTGTTTCACCGGCCGGAAAGAAGAATATTGGCATCAGACACTGACATTGAACTATAATAGGCCCATATGCTGGATGTGGAGTGCTTCACCTATCTTAACCGAGCGCTGGAATCACACCTAGCTCCCATTGTCGTTCTGGCATCCAACCGCGGAATGTGCACAATAAGAGGTACCGACGACGTTGTCGCGGCCCATGGCATTCCTCCCGACTTTCTAGCGCGGATGCTCATCATACCCACCTCCCCATACTCGGCAGATGAGATCAAGAAGATTGTGAAGCTCCGCGCCACAACGGAGGGCGTGTCGATTACCGACGCTGCCATTGACAAAATATCCGAGCACGGTGTCCGTGTCAGCTTAAGATACTGCCTGCAGCTGCTGACACCCTCAAGGTGAGTCTCATGGACATGAATGAACAAGTTCCTCACATGAGACACTTGGAGCTGACGTGTGACCCCAACAGCATTCTTGCCAAGGCGAATGGCCGTACTCAGATTGATGTCCAAGATGTGTCCGAGTGTGAAGATCTCTTCCTAGACGCCCGCCGTAGTGCTTCGCTACTTGCTAGTGAGGCGGGACGAGGCTATCTGTAATCTTGTCATGGAGAAGTTGTAGACGAACAAGGCTAGCTCGGGTTAAAGGGGGGGGCGTATCTCATTGTGAAGGATGGCGCTGGGCGGTGTGCCAACAGCACCGCTGTTTTATAGGTCACGACGGATTCAACAGAAATCCTGGGCAGTTCTTTTTTTGGTTGTTTTCTGCACGATGTACGGAGTAATAGTGCTGGGGGTTAGACAGCCCCGAGAAATCATTGGGCTTGAATGAATGTATCTGAAATGGCGGGCCGGCCATGTCTCTTACGCTGCCAACGTAACAAGATTGTCCTCCTGCATACTTCTACAACAGTGTCAGCCTCCCTTACACCGCACACCCAACTCTCCGAGACATCTATGATCTTTAGGGAGAAGTCATCTCATCAGCCAGAGAAACTGAGCCAATGTGGAGAAAAAACGTTGAAGACCTCGAGCCCTAATTCGTGCTCCACCCTTGCTCTGCGTTTCTTTGGCTGGTGCCTATTCTTCTGAGCATGGGCGTGAAGATAAAAGAGGGTTACGGATGCATACTACAGGGCGCCTCGTGGCCGCAGATGGCGTGAGAGAATACGTGTACAACTTTGCGCTAGACGGGGAGAAGGGGCGGCGGAGACGGAGGCAACGAGAAAGAAAACAACTCACGATTGGGTATCACGTGTAATCGAAACTTTCTGCTTGACTCAGCGTGCTCGAATAGAGATGATAGTCTTTGTCTCACAGACTAGCATTCCAGAGGACAGATGGCGTGCATTCCTAAGACGGCATTGTCCGCCTTTGGGAGGGCGTGAGGAGTGGTGATGACGAGACAAGAGAGAGAGAAAGAGAGAGCGGGCTTGAACTTGGTCCGCCGCAGCATGGATTCGTAGTGTTTGACAAGCGAATCAAAAACGCGATTGTGGATGAAGAATGTTTTGGGAGGGGGGGGTAGGGGGGGAGGAAAGCGAAGGAAGAGGCCGACAATGAAGGAGTCGATGATGGGACGAGATGGCATCTCGCAAAGGTTCAGCTGCCT
>PXNZ01001094.1:0-10246 GCA_003012085.1 Trichoderma brevicompactum
CAATCCCCCGAACCCAACCCGCCACTCCTCTCCACACCAGATTCCTGCTTCCCCTCTCAGGGAGTCTCGCGCAAAGCATCTCGCTCTTGCGTGCGAAAGTCGATGCTGTTCTTCTTCTTTGGGAATGCCACCAAGGCGGTGTGGATGTCGTCTGGAATCGATGGTGGATCGCGATAATGCGGACGGAGATCCAATGGACAGGTTGATGAAGAAGGACAAAAGAGATTCTCAAAGTCGGAATGTGATGACTTTGGTTTACTTACCAATCTCAGCTCTTCCAGTACAGCCTCTTCAACACCGCTCTCCTCGAAATCGACTCGCGAGCTGTTGATCACCTCTTCGATGATCGTCTGGTAAACGCTTCCCACAGCCTGGTTCGACATATTGGCAGCGCCGCTCACCGATGTCACTCGGCTGATACTGGTTTGGCACTTGGGCGATGTCGCAATGGAAGTCTTTCGACGAGAATCTTCGTTTCAAGCCTCGCAGATCAAAGGCAGAAGTCGTACCGTAGGCCGATCGCAGTAGATTCTCGAAGCCGAAAGTCGAGAGGATATGGTTGTTACTGTTAACCTCTCGTCTCAATGTCGCGGATATTTTTTTTTCTTGGCTGATCGAAGAGCGCGCAGCCTATCACTAGACGGGCGTGTGTAGGCGTACACAAGTCGGTGGGTAACCGCTCCGGCAGCCAAGCAGTGGATTGGTACTTGGTACTATCGCTGCAGCCGCCACTTCAGCAAAGGAAAGGAAGAGTAGAGCTTGTTGTTCAGCACAGGTGCGGTTCTCTGAAATAGAGCAATTCTTATTCGTATCTTGAATGCGCGCTCGGGCGTGCAGCGTAGATGGCAGTGGCGTCAATCCGTCCAGCTGCAAAGGTATGCAATGGTTAGAGTTGGCAGTGCTGGGTAGATTTCCACTTCTAGAGGGCTCTTCGGCTTAGTCATCACCAGCTGCTCAGCAACAGCGGAACTCTGCCACCTGCAGCTAGCGGGCGACAGCGCTGAACCTTAGCACCAGGGCGTGGAACGTTGAAAACAGAGGGAAAATCACAAGGCTGCAACAACTGCCCATTACATTAACGCCGATAACCTTAAATCGAACTCTGGCTGCTGCTTATAAACCTTCGTGCACCAACATGCGTAGTCCGCACAGAGAAGCGAGTTGCGTGGGTACGGCTGTTGGTAAAGAATGCGAAGTAGTTTTTTTTTTTTCCTTTCGTCGAACAACGAATGACTCACTCTTACTTATAGATCACACGCAATGCTACTGAGTACTTCATGGCCCGTATCCTATTCTGACAAAGTTTTTATTGAGAATTAAAGCATCGTCTCTTCAAGATCCCCTTCCGCAGATGCGGCCTGTAAAGACATCAAATCAAGTTATAGCTAGTCCCTCCTTTCAAACGCCGCCTTCTTGTTGAAATCAATATCGTGAAAAACAAATTATGTAGCAAGTAGTTACATGAATCTTTGTTCTTTTTTTTTCTTTCATTTTTCTTGTGTCGTACCCATTGTCTTAGACATCCCATCATAGCTCGTGTTCAGATCCGATCCATTCTCGTTGTTCATCCGTGGAGAAGCACTTTCGTACCACGTGCAGAAAGAATAGCCGACAGCATTTCCCCAAACGCCATTTCTAAAGCAAACGCTCCGCCAAGAAAGAGAGAGAGATGCCATTGAAAAAGCTTGCTTACCTACCTTGAGATTAATGAGCAGGAACCGCCGTCTATCGAATTGTCATCTGCTTGACCATGTCAGCCTTGCCAGAGGAGCCTGAACCACTACCAGCGGCGCCAGAGCCGGCCTTCTTCTCAAAGATCTTCCAGAACTTCAAGCTCTCGTCGGCGGCAGCGGTAGCCAACATCTGGCCGTCAGGGCTGAGGCAGCTGTGAAGGACACGGCTTTCATGAGCAGGAATTTCGACGTTGCGAACCAGGGTAGGGTAGCTCCAGACACTCAGAGAGTTGTCTGGGAAGCCGCTTGAGCTCACAATCTCGCGGTAGTGAGGGCTCCAGCGTAGAGAAGTGACTTGGGAGCCGGTATCGATACTGTTGACGCGCGCACCCGTGGTGGAGTTCCAGAAGTGAATGTGGCGGTCGTAGGAACCGCCGCCGGTAGCGAGCAGGTTGGCATTCCAGGGGCACCATGCGAGCGCCTTGACTGCGGCCTTGTGGTTGGTCTTGGTGAACTTGGGCACAGACAGAGAGCGAGCATCCCAAATGGAGACCAAGTTGTCGTTGCCGCCAGTGGCAAGCTGCGCGCCGTCAGACCGCCACTCAAGGCCACACACCTCAGAGGTATGTGAAACCAGTTCGGCAACCTTGTGCTCGGCAATTCGGACGTCATGGTTGAAAACGAGCCCGCTTCGAGCGCCAGTAGAAAGCAGGTGCTTGCTCCAGCCCATGACGCTGACGCGTGTATCGTGCCCAAACATGCTTCGAATCTTTTGACCTTCGGCTACATCCCAGATCTGAACCTCGCCAGTACCGAGACCGACGCCGACGTAGGCTCCATCCTCAGACCACTTGACGCTGCTGACGTACGTGTCAGGAGTAGCCTCCAGCAGGCAGCTAACACTACCCTCGTCTGCAGACCAAACGTAGACGCTACGCTCCAGACCAATAGCAACCTGATTACCAGAGCTCCAGTCCAACAAGTTGAGATAATAGTCATCAATCAGACCAGGCGCATCCAAGACACGCTCAGGAGCGGTAGCAATGCGTCGACGAGCCTGGGCAGAGCCAGTGCCGGCGTGCCTCAGTGGCCTGTTGTATTGCTGGCGTAGATCGATTGGCTTGGATGACTCCGGGGCAGCGGGCTTGAATTCAAGGATGCGCGTCTTTAGGCTCACACCGCAGGCATTGGCGAGCGAGTCTTGATAGGCAACAGTATTGGGAGAAGGCCGAGAGTAGCTATCGTCCACATCGTCAATGATACTCAAACCCTCCAAGGCTGAAGCAGCATCATCCTCAGGAGAGGCTGGTGCTGGTGGCCTTTCCGAGCTGCTTGCTTTAGACCGCTTCTTCCTCTCAGGAAGGCTAAGCTTGCTTGAGCCTGTGTTGGCGATTGCGGAGCTGGCAGAACGGTTGGGGATGAAGCGGTCGCCGCTGTAGTTCACTGTCGTTTTGCTCGTCTTCTGTCGAAGCGAGCCCTTCTTGTTCTTTGAGCCTGAGGGACTCTTGGCAAGGCCGGTGCCAGTCAGGGCGTAGTCAGACACTCCAAGTGCAAGAGCCTTGTGGGGCGAGTGGACCACACGAGCAATATTGAACTTGGGTGAGTCCCGATGAGATTCTCGTTGAACCTCTCGCTGGGGTTCTCGCTGAGAGGCAGTGGAGGATGATGACGATCGGCCATAGTGAGCCATCAGGTTTCCGCTGTAGGTGGGTTTGGAAGCTCCCTTGGCATCTTTGCCAGAGTACTTCTCAGGTGTGAACGGTGAGGAATTAAGGTTGATGGAGTTGCGTGGTGAAGGGGTCAGAGGAACTCTTGCGCCGGCATTGCGTGCAGGAAAGAGCCCTTTGTTGACCGGAGTTGATACTACTACAGTAGTCATGATGACCGCCTATGTCTGATATGTATCAAATGTGTAATGAACTGGTAGCAACACAGCACGCGTCTCCTCGCCAGGGAAATAGCGCCCAGTAGCAAAAATAATTCGTTCGAATAGCAATTTTTTCTCGCAATAGGTGTTTCGTAATCGATTATTCTCTTAATCAGCGATATGGTCCGATGCTCGTTAGGATGTATAAGTCGGTATAGTCGGGATCAAGCAAATAGCGGTAAGATGTAGTGAACTTTTGAACAACAACTCTTACGGCTGTGGTAGAGGGTATTAGAGTAAATTAGGGAGTAAGTCTTTCTCAGAAAGATCAACAATAAAAAGGGAAAGTGAAGATTGCAAACTGTATTTACCAACCATGAGAGGGAGGAAGGTTCCCAAGATGGTGAACCCTATGGTTTCCTTTTATTTACTTTAAGCCCCACTAGGCACTTTGTCCAGGCAACGGGCAAGGATAGCGCGGATTTAAAAGCCTCCGATGATCCGACCCCTGCACTGGGTAACCACTCAGCTTCTAACCATATTAAGAAAGGTGTGGCGCAGCTAGGGAAGAAAAAAAAATTGAAGATACGTACCTAGTCGGTGTGGAAGTTGACGAACAAGACATTGTTTCGCTGCTCCGCAAATTTGCGACCCTCATCTCACATGCGCCGTCCAAACGCTTAACCTACAACATCATTGAATCCACCCCAAGGACCCGTGCAAGTTGGCGTGTGTATGAGGACGGCCATCATCACATCACTCGTTTTCTGCTTTTTGTTTCGGTTCTCCCTCATCAGTCACGGTCGAGTTGCATCTGGCCGCAGCGCCTGAGATGGTCTTTGAGTGGTCGTGACGGAGTCTAATCATGGCACAACCGTCGACCCCCGGCCCAGCGCCATCTTTCTCTGTCAGCATCTTTGGCCAAGCTCCGACAACCCATGCCAGTGGGACGCCGCAGACCAGTGTCATCAGCCAAACCACTTTGGACGCTATTCAGACGCCTGCCTCAGCCTCCTCCTCCAATAACACTTACATCATGCCAAACTCTCCTCTCAAGGCACGTCCCTTGGCTGATGGCTACCGTCCAAAAGTCACCCGCACACTTGGCCAGAGACCTGCGTGTCTTGTCAATGCATCTGTGACATACTGTGGGAACAACCAGATCTATGCCTTTGGCGGCTTCGACCAGTACACCGACGAAGTGTACAACCATGTCCTGAGATTGGATCTGGCAAGCCATCAATGGAGCTTGGTGGATAACTATGGCGATATCCCTGGGGTGCGCATGGGTAAGTATGATTTGATGAGTCGTCTTAATCCTCAGCAAGGCGGAACACTAATTAGTTCTTTCATAGGCCATACGGCAACGTTGTATAAAGGCGACAAGTTACTGGTATTTGGCGGCGAGAACGAACATCGAACCTACCTATCCGATCTGATTATATTCGACCTGAAGACAGCACATTGGACACAGCCTTTGGTGTCTGGCCCGATACCAAAAGGCCGGGCAAGGCACGCTGCGGTGCTGCACGAAGATAAATTGTTCATTATTGGTGGCATCACCGGTCAGAACAACTATGTGTTGGATGACATCTGCTATCTCGACCTCAAGACATTTACATGGTCCAAGGCATGGCGTTTTGTCGGCCGTTTTGATCACTCTGCCTATATCTGGGGTGACCGCGTTTGGGTCTTTGGTGGCCTTAGCGAGGAAATGGACAAGATTAGTGATTTATGGTGGCTTGACCTAAAGGGAAGCCCAGAATTCGACTCACGACCCCATTTCGGCGTCTTGGATCGCCATTCCGCGGCGCACAGAACCAGCAGTTCTCCTAGGCCGCCTTATACCATGGCATCAAACCCGGTTGTTGGCGCTTCCGGGTATGCTGCGAATTCTAGGACTGCTCAAGTAAACCCCCCATCATTCCAAGTAAAGTCCTATGCACCAATGGCCCCAGGAACTATATCTGCGCTCAAGTTTGTTTCCGGACCAACTGTCCCATCCCAGGGATCAGGTATCCATTTCCACGCCTACTCCTCCGGGACGTTGCTCGATTTTGTAACCCCTGCTGCGACCATTACCCAACGAGAATGCTCTTTATCAGCTTTAGATCTCAGTACTCTGCGATGGCAGAAACTTGCCGACGGGCGTGAAATATTCAAAACGGGGTACAGGTGGCACTACTGTACGATGAACGAAGATGGCACCAAGGCGTGGCTCCTCGGTTGCCCGGTTGACCCCGCTGCTACTGATCTGGGCCCGAATGGATATGAAGAGTACCTCAGGTAAGAGAAGAGAGCCAGGATATACTTGGTTCATGTTTGCTGATGTGAATCAAAATTGTAGTGACATTATGGAAGTCGACCTTCGGCGATATGGCTTCCTAGGGAACAATCTAACACCAGAGAACTTGGCCCAATCAAGGCCATCTTTTACTACTAGGCTCTCTGATCAACCATCAAAAGGGCTTGGTGCAGATCTTGCCAAGTTATTCAATCAGCCTCCCGAGTCTGGAAGTGGTACAGACTTCGTCATAACAGCTCTTGCCGATGACTCTGAGAGCGATGAAACACTGAGTTCTGGTCTCATTCGAGCCGACGATGCAAACAAAGACCAGAGTTGGCTTTCTGCAGATACTCCAACCTCCATGCCTATTCACGTCCATAAGCTCATCTTGCAGGCGCGGTGGCCGCACTTTGCGCGATTGTATAACGCTCAGATGGCAGAATTTCACACAAAAAAGATGCATATCCCCGAGCCATACTCGGTTGTCAAAGCGTTCCTACTCTACCTCTATACCGACAACATTCATGGCACGACAGAGGCCGACAGTGACGCCACTACGGACCTTTCCGACGTGGCTGGACTCTTGGTCATGTCTAATATTTATAACATTCCGCATCTTCGCCTGCTGTGCGTAAATCGCCTGGCCAAGGAGCTTGACGTTGAGCATGCTTGCGTCATCTGGTATTGCTCGGGACTGGCCAGCGAAGAATGGCTTCGCAAGAGAGCGGCAACGTTCTGTATGACGCATTGGGGCCGTATCGTCCGTACTCAAGGCTTCCTGCGCCTCCCCCGCAGCGCCCTGGTCGAACTATCGCAGGAGATCGACATGGAGGGCCGAGTTGTAGCGGGCGATGAGCTTGAGTGGGGGAGCGTATCGGGCCGGTATAGTGATGGCACGGGTCATGGCACCCGCAAAGAAAGCATCAGCAGCAGCAGCCAGATGCAGATCGTCGAATCTGAGGTCGATGACGACGATGAGGACGTGGAGATATCGTAGAATGGTACGCTGATCCAAAGGATATCTGTCGCGCAGCGCGCCTATACCTTCGGATTGCCCTTTTTCAGGTGATGATCACCCTAAGCCTTTAAGAAGGAGGCCGGGGTTTCTGAGGGGGGTTATCAGCCTTGCCTGGTTGCTCTTTTAGAGATTACACATGAGGATATGAGAGCTTTTCTTTCATGTGGCTTTCTTCGTTTGATTTCTCATTTTTGGGGGCATTTCCTTTCCTTTCTTTAACTAGTGAGCATTTCAGGGAGTTGGTTGCTTGTCTTGATTGTATGCTTATGATGAAGTCGTGAGGCGTACTAGGTAGCCAGCTATTCGATCAATGTCTATAGACCATGATATACTCTGTTTTTTTCTTCCCCTCTTCCCACCCTGCACTCCACCCTTCTGACTATCCTTGACTCGTGAGGATTGAAGCTCCGTTTTATGCGGCTCTAATAGGACTTACTTGCATGGAAGCGAGGTCGCGTGTATATGAAACAAAGGAACCTTTGCTCCTTCATCTAAATACGGTAAGGATAGGCCCTCGGTTCAACAGGGACAATCTTCAGCCTCATCTCAAACACGACATGTGCCACATAGGCATACTTTTGACAGGTACAAGAAAAATACAGCGAGTAGACAAAGAATTCGCATTCGTTCTATATGTTCCCCAAATGCCTAGCGACATTTTCGTTTTGTTTTGTTTTTCTCACATACTTTGTTAAAAGAAAAAGCAAATAGCTCCTTTTTTCCCTTGAATTCTCTCTATGACCATACCTGTTTAAGGAAAAAAACAAAACAACGCAACTTTTTATGTATCTCCATTCCCTTTTTTGTTTTGTTCCACCACCCAAGACTTTCTCCAAAAACCTTGCCCAAGAAACCCACGCTAGATTGCCATCCCCCCTCCCCTTTCGTGGCAGAGCGAAGAGTGAGAAGAGCAGCGTGAAAGAAATAAAGCAAAGCAATCCAACCGTGTAAAGACGTAAAAGGGTAATAGTGAGAAAAGAAAAACGTGTAAAATCAACCGGGCCGAGTAAAAGCAACGTGTCAGAAACCCAATTTGCGTCCAATGCAATACCGATTCTCCAAGAGACATAGCATAAAGGACAATAAAACCTCCTCATCATACATATTCATAACGCATCTTTCAGATATTGTTTTCCCTTTTTTCCCTTTTTTTTTCTTGTTTGGTCCTTTTCGTCCCGCCATTTCAAATGGAAACGTACATCTCCTACATATCGTCTCTTCGGCCAAATTCTTTCGCCAGGAGCAAAAGAATCTGTTCGCTGCGCCAGGCGGCTGTCTATAGAAAATGCACTTCAATAGAGAGAGAAAAAACAATCATAAACAAATTGAGGAGAGAAGGAGCTCCAGCGCCACTCAGGGAATGGAAATAGGTCCTTCCAGTTCTGGCAATTTGGCGGCGGCGGCACGTACCATCACTAATAGTAATAGTGACGGTCTGATGACAGGAATGATCTGCTCGGTGATGCGCATGGTGGGGGTGGTGAGCGCGCCATCAATGGGGGAAACCTCGAATAGGGGGGGCGATAATCTAGAAACTGCCAACCTTGCGTCCATGCTTCTCAGGGAACCAGCCCGGGATAAAACGCCGTCGCCATGTGCCATAAAATTTCAAGGCAGAAGAAGAGTGCATGTACATATGACTGAGCATAGAGAACAGGCGGAATAGCACAGAGTCGGCACGACGAGTCGATGACGGCCAGAGGACTGTCCCCACACGGATCAACAAGACGCTTTGGGAGCCGAAATCGTGTAATGGCTAGGGGAAGTGTATATATCCCTCGCGACTCGGACCGATCCATGCCGTTCAGAGGAGCTTGGCCGATGCATGTTGTAGCAACTCACTGGAGCATCACGTCCTCTCCAATGCCTGGCAGATTTAGGCCAGCGGCTAATGCTTGAAGCTTAAATTCGGGGTTGCAGGGAAGGGAGTGGGATTTATGCTATCACAAGCGGTCAGCGTCTGAAAAGTACTGAGGTGTAGCCATCCGAACTTACGTATTTCAAACCGTTCAGGTTCTTATAGCGCTTGCCACATGTCTCGCAGTTGAAGGGCTTCTCCTTTTCCATTCCCAGGGTTCCCGGATAAGGCGCACTGGTCTCTGGGTTGACAATGGAGAATGTTCCGTCGCCGTTCTCGTGTAGCTGTTGAGTCTGGTGCCCGTGGGCCTTGTGGTACCTAGTTGATGCAGTTAGTTAATAACTCCGCTTTACTGAAAGCACAATAAATTGGGTGCAGCCTACTTGAGCCCATTTTGGTTCTTATAGGCCTTTTCGCAGCCGATCACAGGGCACTTGAATGGTTTGTGCTCCTCTGGCATCATCATGCTCTGCAATCGGGCAAGCAGAGCCTTGTTGGCCTCGGGATCTGCAAACTGGCCGCTGGTCAAGCCAAGCTGCGCGAGCTGTGCTTGTATAGATCGATTACCCGGCGGGAATGCGCCATTGGGGCTAAACAAGTGTTTGCCGGGGTCATTGATGCAGAAGTTTGAGTCATTGTTGGCGTTACTGTTACCGTTTCCAAACGTCATATCGCCGAGATCAGTAGCATCGCCACCCATGGGCATGCCGGGAAGATCTTCATCCATGTCGCTCATGCTGGTCTGCTGAGACTGCTGCTGCGGCATCTGCTGCTGTGTGGTGAGGGTGGGAGTGTTGACAGAGGAAACTGTAGGGTTGTTCTGGAATCCAAAGCTGGCCGCTGCAGGAGTGGGCGGTTGTGACGTCCGCAGACCCTGAGTGATGCCAGAGGTGTTCATGTTAAGCTGCGGTCGCTGCTGTTGGCCAAATAGCTGTCGAGTCTGGTGCATCTTTTGGCTGTCATCCATATCCATGGTACCGATGGCATCGTCCATCTCCATGTCAGCAACCGCATCCATCTCGTCGCTCATGTTATTGCTCATGGAGGTGGACATTTGCAACATGGAGGTGCCGACTCGCTGAGGCCCGCCCAGCTGGAGTCCAGGGCCACCCATCTGGCGGTGCTGCTGTCCCAACTGTTGTGAGCCTTGGCCCGGGGCCGGGGTTGTCCTCGAGTTTGGCATCTTGGGGGAACCTTGGATCCCCAGCTGACTGAATTGGTTGAAGGCGCTGTTCCTCGCGGCACTGGGGCTCGCCTGTGTGTGCGCTTCCTCGTAGTGCTGAAGCAAGTCATGCAAGTTGGGCAGAATCTTGCCACAGCATGTGAAGTCTCGCATGAAGCTGGCCTCGAGTTTGGGGAGGTAGGACGAAGAGTGAAACGACGGAGACTGGTGAGCGCCGCCCGTGAACGGAGAGGTTCCCTGCATCATAATGCTGCAGCGGAAAATTCGTTAGCGATCGCAACGAAAATGAGGAAGAAAAGAGTTGACGGAACTGTAAGCATGCCGATGACGGCCATGATGCAATATAGGATGGCGGGGGGG
>PXNZ01001097.1:0-10180 GCA_003012085.1 Trichoderma brevicompactum
GATTTATGGAGCTGGAGGGGGGTGGAGGAAGAGTTTGGCCAATGATTGAAAAGGAAGCATCTTTTGTTTGAAGAGATCTTGCTGGATTAGATAATCGCTTCGAAGGATGTAAAGTTTGATGTCTTGGATTGTGAGTGGCCGTTGCTTGCTTGTGCGTATGTACAGAGTACTCTGTACCTTGTCAACTTTAAAAGAGGTGGTGATGACATTTGTTTCACTTGCCGTCATGTCTCATGAATGCCGTGTCTTGATGCAAGGGGCGTCTTTGTATTCTATTGCCTGCAGCCGTTTATTTGCCGCATCTCATTTGCGGAAACCAGACTAACTTGTCAACAGCTCAGCAACAGCCACTCGGATGCTGGTGTCGGGTATTGCCTCTGGATGGCGCACCATACATACTACCTAGGTAATACTACTCTGTACGCGGATTAATGACGCATCCAGACTGCTATGGGCCTCAGACGCAATTTCAGAGCTGAGTGTTTAGCCGCGCGTGTGCGTGTCTAGACCTCTATCCTTGCCCTGCCTTTTGTTCATTTACCAATATTCCGCTTACTGCAAATGTCACCGTCATACGAGCTCGCTGCTTTTGCCTATTCCGTCCCATGTAGCGATATCGCACGGCAAAATCCGGAGCCCGTAGCCCAAAGCCAAGTTATCAAGGGCAGTGCCTCTGCATATTCACAATGGAAGCTTTCAACAGCTTCGTGTGGTAGTATTAAACGCGGCCAGGCGGATAAACTTCCTGATGCGCATAAAACCACAAGTCACAAATAGGGCCGCGGCAGTCATACAAGGCAGGGGTACACCAAAAAAACCCGTCAGCCTGCAAGATGTGTCGGCGTGAGACATCCCGACATTCCCCTCCCCTCAACCGTCGCCCCTCTCCTTCACACCCCCCTTGTGATACATCGTGGCGTCCGTGACAGGCGAGTCGGATGATGCTGGTTTCAGACAAAAAATCTTCCAGTGCGACCTGCATGCACCGCTAGCAGCATCACGCGCCTGGATGTCTAGGCCGCAGGAAATTAAGACGACTGGCGTTGGAACTGAGGGGTTGGGTTTAGGGAGAGGAGGCGGAGATGCATGCATTTCGTTGCGTAGGAGGCTGTTTGTTGCGGGACAGTCGAAGAGGGGCCGCGAGCATGTCAAGTGCCGAGACGCGCGAGACCAATCATTTGTTGGTATTCATCTTCTTGGAGGATGGCACCTAGTATCGGCGATATGGTCATTGTTTTTGGTGGCACATGAATGGCTGCTATAGTATTTTGAGCCAAGACTCGGGATTGGACTTGCCTATAGTGATATCTTTTATTAGCAGTGAATATTGATGCGTCCAACATACCATTAGTACCCTAATAGGTAGAACTCTGCCATGTTCGTGAAGAGATTCATCAAGGTAGATGCTGACAGGTGAATGCATTCCATCATAGGTACACAATTATATCTTAGATTAGGTACCTTAGGCAGAGAATATATGTCAAGTGCCTTATCAGAGCTACGTTGCTGTACCTACTACATGTTAGATAAGCGGTTCGTGTAATTGGGAAGCTGCGATGCAGTCAGTTGGCGATATCGCATTCTGCTCGATAATGGATGAATCGGCGCGGAAGGAACGAAAGATGCCTCCGCAGGAACTTAGATAATATAGCCTTCCATGAAATCAATTCCTCAATATGTTATAAATTCACAGTTTACAACTACCCACATCAACGTATCCAACATGCCTCTTCCTCGCAACAGTCTCATCTCAAGATTCGCAATACGAGCAATTCCTCTCATGACCACTCCCGGTAGAACTTGGCATCGAACTCATCCCGAAGCAAAGTAAATGCCTGGAGCACTCTATACAACCCTTTGCCATTCCCTTGCCCAGCTCCAGCGAGATCATCATCCACATTGCCGCTACCCTGAGTGGCAGCAGATGAAGAGCTGTCCTCACCAAACCCTGGATCGGTGCTTCTTTCTGCAAGCATGGCTTCTGCTTCGCTCTCAAAGTCTTCAGATTCCTCCTCTGCATCCATCTCTCTGGCGTCCATTAAGACGGTTAGACTACTAATTATAGTAGACAAAGTGCGAGAGAATTCTTTGAGGTGGAACCAGATGTCTCCACGCCGAATACCGTTATCCCTCACCAGGACATGCATGCTGCCGTGCTTGTAATAGTCATATAGGTAGGCGTTGAATTCCACATCAGTGTCGTGTGGCCAAATCGGTATTGATGGGATGGCTGATTCCTCCAAGAATACATCCCCGCGCGCCGTCTGACATAGCTCGTGGATTGTCTTGAAGTCGTCTGTATTCCCAGACAAAGCAATAAAAGGAGAGCGAACCATGCTGGCAGCCTCAGAGTCAGTAGAGACCCAATGGATTGGTTTATCTTTACCAATAACAGTCTGCGTAAGTGGTAACAGTCTGTCTCTCTTATTCGCTAAGCTATGGCTGACGTACGATTGCACGTATCTCTTGAATATGGAGAGAGTTTCTTCTTTGTGTTGCAAGAGCACAGCTTCAGCCTTCTGTGGAAGCGGTGGAAGGAAGATGATGGATGACGAAGTTTTAGCTATCTCAATCATTCTCTTGGTGCGCTTGACAGGTATGCGAACAAATATGTGGGATAACACTAGCATCATTTCCAGCAACACTCTATCTCGGCTCACGTGGATATCTGAACAGAGCTGGTGAAAATATCCGCCTCTCAAAAGAGAGTGGAAGGCAAACACTGCATTCTCCATAAAGTACAGGTGGCCGATTATGCTGGCAAAGTTAATGGGGACACCAGTACCAGAAAGCAAATTTTGCCTTCGGAGATACTCAATCGAAAACCGAACGTGGTGCTTGATTGACATTTCTGACTCTGGCCCACCGAGATATAAACGTGTTTGTGATAGCAACGATTGTACCATATTCACCGCAAAGTTGCAGTTCTCCGATCCATGAAGCAATGAGAACAACCTGAGGACGAGCGTTGTGGATATGGGGAACTGTCCATTTAGGCCTGGAAGTCGTGCCGACATGATTTCATACACGCGCTCTCGGGGTATCTTGTTGAACACAATGTTTCCAAGAAGGTCAAAGCCTCGACGCCCGGCACGGCCTGAGGCCTGTCTAAAATTCTGTGCAGTGAGAAACACCGAATCACCGTGGAAGACCACGGTCTTGCAAGGCATGTTGATACCGAGGGCCAGCGTACCAGTTGCGACGACGAGCCTCAGATATCCTCTGCGGAACATTACTTCAACCCTTTACACATAGGCGTTAGCAAATTTCTCCCAAAGGCTGTTTAGAGTACCCACGTTTGACGATACTCCCGGTTTAAACTGGAGTGGTGCACACCGAGGCCGCGGCGAAGAGCCAACAGCAACCATTCATCAACCAGGCCTCGTAGAGAAAGCATCATTTCTTCCACTTCCGACAGTTGCATTTTTTTCATGTCCGCAAAACTGAATCGATCTAGTGGGGAATTGGGTCTAAAACTTTCCCAAGGACTGCTTTCAGCGCTTGCTTCTTCACGCTGCTGCTCTAGCTTTGACATCCTGGAGGCATCACCAGCGTCGCCCTTGTTTCGTACGACCCCCTTCCTCTTCTGCTGGCTGCTCTTAGCCTTCTTCCAAGCCTCAAACTCTTTCATTTTGAGAGCCCATTCAGGTGAGCCATCTTTCCACTTCTTCTCAGCTTTAACAAGCCTTTTGAGTATATTATGCACAATGATTTCACATCCATGAGTGTCATAGTGGAAAATCAAAGCAGGCAAGGCATCTTGATTATGCAGATCAACGACCAAATCAAATATGCTCTCTGAATCACGAACAAGCCTGGTGATATGATTGGAAGGCTGGAACGTTTCTGGTGTTGAGTCCGGCTCGAGTGACTTTCTTATGTCCTGAAATGCGGAATTTGGGCTCTCTATGATCCGGTGAAGTGCTTGTTTTAGCACTGCTTCCCATCGAAGAACGTCCGACTTTGATATTGTCTCAGGGAGTATCGTGAGGGGATCTGGAACGCCAAATTTGACAACATCATCATCCGGAAGGATCTCCTTCATGCTTTCCCACAAGCTTAGACAATCTCTCGCTTCTAGAGAAAGATCATCTAGCGCCGTGCCCGCCCTAGAAGAGGTTAGTTATGCAACTCCCTTGTGGATTTGTTCCATACGGACCTTTCAGTTAAAGCTACTATTGGGTGGATAAATCGTAGATCGGGGCAAAAGTTGTCGCCTTCGTCTAATCCGGGGACGGGGAGCGATTTGTTGCGACCAAGCCCCTGAAATGGGCTACGTACTTTGGGCTCATAAATGAATTTTCTGAGATCTGAATATCGGGCCGTATGCACTACCATGTCTAGTTTTAGACCCTTTCTTTGCTGAACTTGCGAGAGCCAATCCCGAAAGGGCTCAGGGTTTCCGATTGTTGCCGAGAGGGCGATGATGGGACATGGAGCCGATAGAAGCAGTTGTTCCCAAACGACACCATCACCATCTTGACCGATGCAGTGAACTTCGTCGAATACGATCCTCTTTATACGTTTAGACCAGGCATTTGGACCCTTGGCATTTGTTGGCGCCAACAAGAGTATCTGTAGCATATGCGGGACGGTTACCAATATTTGGCATCCTGTTGGACTCTGGACTCGGTAGTCTCGAGTATATATCGCCCAGACAGATTTTCCTTCTTGTCTATGATAGGATTTGGTAAAGCGCGCTCCAATTTCGGCAGCTATCTGATTTACAAGCGCCTTGGTTGGAGCAACGTATACCAACACTCCGTCATCGCTCTCCTCGAGTACTTTTTTCATGGCGTAGAACGAGATGAACGTTTTGCCTGCCGATGTTGGCGCTATCACGAGAAGGCTGTTATTTGCGTCGATTGAATCAAGGACTTTTATTTGCCAGGCGTCGGGGTTAAATGGCACCCTCTTATCTTGCTGAGAGTCAAATCGTCGGTCCATATAGGGGGCCGCAAATTCGAGCTGCATTTCTCGATAGTTTGGCATGATTTTCTTCATACCCTTGAGTGGCTTATAGTCAAATTTGAAGGCCATAGTGTGTGTCTGCCCACCAGTCTTGATTAGCAAATCCGGCATCCCGAGGCAAACAGTCAACTTCTGGACTGCTTGGGCCACTGCCTTGGAAACTTCAATGGCAGAAAGCTCTTGAAGCCATCTCCAAAGAAGTGCAATTAGATATGATCCTACAATTTTACAGGTTAGTATTCTACCATCTTGGTTAATATAGATTATTGTTCTTACCGGCTCTAGGAGACACGTTCGCCTCTGCCTGGGCCTTTGCCCACAGCTGCCCGAGGAGATGGCACAGGTAAAGATGGACCTCAGACCCCAAGGCAGCATTGTCAGCTTTTGATCGCTCATTTAGGAACTTGAGGGCTTTGAGATAGCGGGCTAATAGAGAGTGCTCTTTCTCAATCTCTAGGCATGTTGCAGCCCATAGAGCGACGGTGTTTTGTCGCTTAGCTAATGCCTTTTGTTCTTGAAGTTCCTGGGCAGCTCTCAATGCACTCTCCCTACCGCCGACCTTGTTTCCATGCCGTCCCGGCTTCTTGGATTGTGCTTGAGGTTGGGCATTGGCATTATCTGAAGATGCTCTTTTGTTGTTGGAATTGTTTGTCGTCACATTCTTCTTTACAACGACAATCTCAGGATCAATTGGCTTGCCTTTTGCGTTTGTAAGACTCGCCGAGTATGCGACGATGCTGGCCAAGCGCTTTTGTTTATTTTTCCTCGCAAAGAAGCCAAGCTTTTCAATCTTTCTGGGCGGTAAAAGAAGCTTTGTGTTGTGCCAATGGTGAAGATCTTCAAAGACTGAGTTGGAAGATGCATTCTGCATTTCTTGGCTTTCCTTCAACTTAATGTCTCCCAGGAAGTCATCAAGCACAGGGTGGCTAAAGGGCAAGGCTGAGACCTGTAACTGGTCAAAGTCTCTCAGCAACGTTTTATCCGCCGAATCGGTGAGTTTGGGTAGACCCTCTGGGAAATACGTTTCTGTGCCCGCACGAAAGGCGGACCAAAGATGCTGCCACGATTGAATGATTTGGTTGGGCAGCCACCTGGCGGTGCGCAAAGTTTCAAGCATAAAATGAAACAGAGACCCATCAATGGCATCATATAGATCCCAATCGCTTTCACCAGTGTTAGTGTTGATCATCCACTCGTCCTTTTCTAACAGTGCCCATGACAGTTCGATGATTTGGCGTAGGAATTCACGGTCTTCAAGGAGGGGGCGGCAACGTTGAGGGCCAACCCAATGCTGGCGTTCAAGTAGGGTGCAGTGTTTGAGAACTGCAATATGAAGAAGAAATGCTTGAATTCTCTCTTTCAGACTTTCTTCAGTCATTGAAGTGTCATCCTTGAGCTCTTTGACCAGGGATAGACAGGCAGTAATGCCTAAGCGCTCTCGCATGGTCAGATCCTGAGTGCCGATGTTCGGTATTTGAACACAGTCTTGCTTTGGATCAAATAGCGGAGAAAATGGCGAATCAAACTTCCTTTTTATGGGAAGTTGTGCTAGTGGCACGGGTGATCTGCTCAGCAGAGGAGCATATGCCTGGAGAAAAACTGACGTTAGAGCTCCGAAATTTACACATAAGGAGAGCATATATGAAACACTACCTTTGAGCTCTTCCACTCAAGAGCGTTGATAATGGCTACATTCTTCCCACGAGAGATCAGGCGATGTATTATATACCGGAATGTAGTCGTGTCCCTGACGTTGGCCGATTCGACCCCGTCATGGCATAGAACAAAATGGATGGGCAAACCCCGAAGGTAATCGCTGAATTCTTGGCTGAACAAGGACTCGAATTCCAAAACAGATGCTCGCGCACCTTTTTTTGCACATTCTTTGGCATGTCTCTGGAGGTGTTTGATGATGACTGTTCTTGCAAACTGGTATTTGTACTCGAAGCCTGAGAGATGAGGGACGCAGAGGTCGCGAAGATCACGGAAGAAGACGACGTCAAAGTCACAGCCTCTCTTCTGAAATTTGCTAAGGAACCTTTCAATAAGGTATACAGCGTGCAGCAATTGGAATCCGTCTAAAGATTGTTAGATTATCGTTTCAATGGCTATGAAATATCTCTTCATCTCACCTTGAAAGTCGGCAGGCGATTCCTCAAGGCAATGCCGAATCAGCGATTCACCATGGATGAGAAACGGTTCCTTGCCGGCGATGTCGCCTATCAAATCGACTCTGGGAGCCCAGACGTTGGCGTACCAGGAGTTGATTAGGTTTTCTGCGGACTCGGAAGGACTCATGGTGTGGCTAGGTAGATGAATTGGTCGAGGCTCTCACCTCGGAAGAGAACAAAGCTATGTGGACAAAGTAGAAGATATGTCGGTGATTCGAAACATTTAAATCCATGCAGCAAACAATTTATGGAAGATGAATGGACGTATATAAATAAAAGTGAATTCAGGCCGCGTCGTCGAGTGACCGAATTTTTGGGAGGCCTACAACAGCTGTCAGCTGGTTGGCCTCCCAGCGTTGCATCTGAAATCCTATGCAGACGTCGCCAGCATTCACTGGTGGCTAATGATTAATCACAGCATATTTATTGAGATTTATTGATTGGTTCTTTCTACTGCTAGCTGGGCGCACTTATTGGGCAGATGTGCGGATTTTGGGATTCACGTTACTCCTATGTACTATATCAAGGAAAGGTAATCAATTTTTTATTAGCAACATAAGCATCCAACCAGTGTACATAGACATGTCGTGCCTATTAGTTGAAAAAAAAAAAAAAACATCTGCTAGCCATTCGCAATATTATAGCGACCAATCACCAACAATGCCTCTTTCTTTCTTGAATCTTTTTTTACATTTGCATTACTTATCTCAAGTCGGATAGACGAAAAATACACATCAAAGTTCCCAAAGTTGTATGTACAATCGGGCATTCTTAGCCTTGAACGATGCCGCCAAAACGCCAAACTATACCAATGCTCCCGCCTCCTTTTCTTTCTTCATACAGCACGCGCGCCGAATGGCTCCTCAACAACAACAACTGTATGGTAAATTCGCCCTTTCCTTATATCGCACTCATCATCAAGCTCTCTAGCATTCCTCCGCTCTGGCAGGCAATCTGCGCTCTCTCAACCTCGAGCTTGACTCTTCTGTGTAGAGTCTTGAATCCCTGATGCAGTTCTGCTGACGCACCCACGTACTCGGCGTATAGATCTAGCAAGTGGATGCCGACCTCGACGCAGATGCTCACATAGCGAGGGTCGCATATATGTCCACACACCCATTTCAGCACGGGCTGCACGCTCTGCTCATCGCGGTTCTCCAGCGCATCCCGTATAGCGCTACGGTGACGAAGTGCAAGCAGCAAGGTTAGGACATTCAGGGGTGCGTATTCAGGCGACGACCGGTCGATGACTTGGTCGAGGGCTTTGGAGTAGCGGGCATGGCGGAGGTCGGCTTGCCATGGTCTTTCCTTCTTCTTGCTAAGGCGGCCTTCATTGGCAATTACAACGTCGGCGCTTTCACCAAGCAGATCAAGGCGCTTAGTGGCTTCGATGCGGCGCTTGCGCTTCTGCTTCTTCGCATCAAGGGAGTCGATGGTACCGGCGACAAGCGCCTCCATTTCCTTTTCGCGTTCACGCTCGCGCGTGGCTTCGGCGCCGGTAAGTCGCGTGCGGATGCTGAGCACGCCAGACTGCATGCCAACGGCGAGATGGCGATCGCCCGCCTCTGATGTTTCGCTTGAAGGGATGACGCAGACGGAGAGAATGGGAGCTTGGTATTTGATGCTGTTGACAACGTTCCATCCCGTCGTCTCAAACATCTTGACGTGGCCCTCCAAGCTACCGGTTACAAGGCGGCGGCCGCCAGAGGCCAGGCTCATAGATGTGACTGTCTTCTGGTGATTTGTGATGAGATGTAGCGGCCGTGCGGCAACCAGGTCGAGGACGCTGACGGCACTACCAGCAGCGGCCAAGACAGTAGTTCCCGTCGGTAGAGGAAGGACACTCTCGACCGGGGCGGCGTGCTTGAATGTCATGACGGCCGAGTTGTTCCCGGTTCGCGGATCCCATAGTTTGACTGTCGAGTCGTAACTTCCAGATATCACCATGTTGGCCATCGTGCCCGGCATGAAGCTTCCAGTCCGCACGTAATCCGAATGGCCGACAAACGTGCTCGTCGGCTCGCTGCTGGGTAGATCCCATAGCCTGACCGTCTTATCGTCGCTCGTACTCAGCACCGTAGTCAACTCCACAGGCGAGAACTTGGTCGTCCACACGGGCTGCTTATGCTCCAGCCACGTCCTCAGAATAGCCCTCGAATTCACATCAAACACCTGTATCCTGCCCGTATCGTCTCCTGCTACCAGAACGCGGCCGTCTCGACGAATCTCTCCGCTTCGCGCCACATCTCCAAAACGGGTGATTGTCTTTAGAAGTTTTCGGCCGCGAGTCGAGTAAATCTGCACGCGCGTGCCTGTCGTCACGGCAAAACTGTCGCTGCTGCTCGAGACGTGCGTAATGGGGAAATTGGTCGGCGAAGGGATCAGGAGCTGGTTCTTGAACGACTTCCAGTAACGCTGCTCTGCCGTCAAGGGCGCGGGGCCAGATGCCAGCTTCACCCTCGGCAAGGGCGCCGCTTGTGCTGCCATTGTATTTTGTCGACTCGACTGGTCGAAACTCCGCAGCAGTGGCTCTTAAAGGGGCTTGCTTTTGGGCTGAACAAGTGTTGTTTCGGTGGCTGATGCCGGCCCTTATTTCGTGTCCAAGAGTTGAGTATGAGACGATCTGAGACGCAGTGTAGTGAGGTTGGCAGGTAGGCTGGATTTTTTTTTTTTCTGCCAGTAGCGATAAGCAGCATTGATAAGATCTAGGCCTAATAGCGGAAAGTTACCGCGGGGCGCCTGTTACTATTCCGTATATAGACTAGTGCAATGAAGAGCATACCTCTGTACGGAATACAGGGGACAGCCAATTCAATATGCACAAGATGTTTCATTAAAATATATGAGCAAATCACAGAGCGAGGTGCCAAGTTCATTCATTCTGTTTGATTCATTTCTCAGATATACCAATATGCTACGTCATATATGAAAACGTCTTCATCAGCATGCGTAATCAAAGAAATAACCCCTTCTCAAACATGTATCACAGAAAATTCCAAACTTTCCAAAGACGCCGTCCCTGATCCCCCCCCCCCCCA
>PXNZ01001100.1:328-14206 GCA_003012085.1 Trichoderma brevicompactum
GAGAAGAGTGAAGGAGTGCAAGAAGGTAGTACGCAGTAATATCGCAAGTGGGAAGCAGTTAGGTTGTTTCCCAAGACTGTATTTATCTCTGCCCTTTTATAATAAAAGGGGGACTATCTTCCCTTTATATAGCTATTTTCTAGCAGAAGGTCCGCTGGGTCCTCGCTACTAGTTCGCACCTAGGTGGCGGATGCCCTTAGCTCCTTTATCTCCTGACATTCGCACCTAAAAGTGACTGCGAACCCTAATAGGGTCCCTTGCTATGTTTGAGCTCTCCTAGAAGCCCCCGAGGATTCCCCGATGCTTTTAATTGCTATGGTGTTGCGTGTATAAGGTAGAGGGAGCTATAGGACTAGTTGACTATGGTGACAGCTGCTGACATGAATCTGGCAATGAATCGTCTTCAGTTTTTAAGCGGATTTATAAAGCACAAAATCGATGAAATCACTATAGCGCTATGGTGATGCTTTTAACGTTGGTATAATCCTCGACACCAAACTTCGATCCCTCACGTCCAATTCCACTTTCCTTGATGCCTCCAAATGGTTGTTCACATGCACTAATAAGGCCAGTCCTCACTCCAACCATGCCAGTCTCAAGTGCTTCGGCCACGCGCCACATCCGGGATATATTCTCAGTGTAAAAATACGATGCTAAACCACTCTCTTCCGTATTGGCTAGGGCGATTACTTCCTCCTCGCTGTCAAATGGAGTCAGCAATATGACTGGACCGAATATTTCCTCAGTCCAGGATAACATAGTCCGTGGGTCTCCACCGGCGAGAATTGTTGGGACATAAAAATTGGGGCCCAGCTCTTCTTCAATATAGCCACCAGCGAGCAGTGCTGCCCCTTTTGAAACTGCATCCTGTTGATGCAGCTTTGCCTTTTCCACACCTCGAGGGGAGTAAAGTGGTCCATAGTTTACCGTGGGATCCCACACTGAGCCATATTTAAGCTGACCTCTCACCGCCACTTGTAATTGCTTAGCAAATTCGTCAAAAATGGACCGGTGAATGAATGCGCGGTTAGCACAAACACACGTCTGGCCTGACGAACGGAATTTACAGTCTATAAGTCCTAAATATTAGATAATTAGCTCTCGCGTTCAAATGTATTCACTGCATTGCAAAAGCCAACCACTTACCCCCAACAGCATGTCGAATATTAGCATCCTCAAAGACAATAAACGGTGCGTTTCCTCCGAGCTCCATGCTCGTTTTCTTAATAGATTTTGCGCATTGCTCATTCAAATACTTGCCAACCGTAGTAGAACCTGTAAAGCTGAGATGTCGAATTGTCTTGTTGTGGCACAACTCCTCTCCAATATCTAGTGATCCCGTAGCGTCAGCCGGAATAATGTTTAATGTCCCATCAGGATACCCAACACGTTGAAATAGTTTAGCAATGGCGATAGCGCACATTGGGGTCTCTGGTGCGGGCTTTAGAACCACAGTATTGCCCGCCGAGATGGCGGCGCCAACTTTGCGCAATATCATGGCTACTGGCGAGTTCCAGGGCGTCACGGCGGCAACCACTCCCTGTGGCTCACGAATGGTCATAATTCGGGTATTTCCGCGAGCGGCTGGTATTGTTTCCCCATAGAGCCGCTCAATTTCCCCGTCAAACCATTCAAGAAAACTAATTCCATAATCAACGGTGATATAAGATTCAGAAATAGGCTTTCCAAGTTCCAAAGTGCAAATCGCGGCCAAATCATCACGATTAGATTTTATTAGTTCAGTCCACTGGCGGAGCAATTGTTTGCGTTGGCGGTGGGGAAATGTTTTATAGCGTTCAAATGCGTAATGAGCTGCATCAATAGCATATTTCACCTGATTTCGAGAGGTATTGGCAATATGATAGATTGTCCGATTATCTACTGGATCTGATTCATGACGTTATATCAGTATATATTCCTATCTGTAGCGTAATCAATCTATCATACCACAGACTGGAAATGTTGCCCCAGACGAAGCAGTCACCCACTTCCCACCAATGAAAGCCCTGTTATCTAGAAGAGAAATATCTTTGAACTGATGACAACGCAGCGTTAACATTTAGGAATCAAAGGGGTAACAGAATAAAAGGAACTTACATACTTTGTAAGGAATCTCTTTGAGGAGAAGGCTGGAGCCAGAAGTAGCCGCCATGATGTCCATATACTGATATTCGACTTGCTTTCTATTGATTGACTTGCTCTTTGGAGAAGATTATTTTGGATATACCAAGCGTCAGGAGCCGAGGTTTTATAACAAGCTAACCCCGATATCAACCGACGCACAACTAATGAAAGCGGACCCCCCCAATATTTTATGGTATTGTGATGTTAATGTTACCAAAGGCAATTTTTACCCCAAATAGGGCCTTATATAATAGATTGTGCATTACTAAACTGTGATTGTTACAGAAATGGCGTGTTATAGCTTGTTTTGTAGGCAGAGAGGTGTTGATTACAGTTGAGATTGGAAACTTGCATCGAAGGGGGATTTTCGATATCCCCACCCCCTCACTAACCCCGACTACCCCAAAGTCTCAACTTTGCTCAATTATAGTTATGAAGGAATGATCTGAATCCTACAAAAGGCCCTATATGTGTAACAATTTCAGGCGCATAAGTAATGCAATGATTGAATTAAACCTGGCGATACCTGCTACATGTCGGGAAACAATGAGGAGGGAGCAGCGTGGGCGTAGCGAAGCTGTGGCTAGCTTTATTTATATAATGATGACTTGCGCCTAATCTTTTGCAGAACCAGAGGTAATTACAACCTTTACATACCCCTAACTGCAAACTATCAGCTAGTTGTCAGCAGGATGGCGCTGTTGCACCTCCTCACTTTCCCACAAAGTACCCATTTCTGGCACTACAGCTTTCGGAGCTGATGCAATGTAAGAATTATTAGTAGCATAGATGATTATGCAATCAGACTAGACTCTCATTATACACTCAAACGAAAAGGAGAACAGAATCCACAATAAGATCATAATCAACTACCTTTATCTGATTTATCTATTTACTAATATACATTACTTCAATGCAATCATAACATATACAAAGGGTATTTTTGTCCAGATCTTTGATGTATCAAAACTCTTTTATGATGAGTGCTCATTCTCCAATAAGTCTGCGTATATGTTCAAGGAGGCTCCAATCAAGGCGACAACCTCCCACACGCTCTTAGATTGGTACAGCTTGGCCCAGAGCCGAACAGTCTGTGCATTCAAGAAAATCTTCCTTTCTAACACTTTCTCATAGGTTACTCTATACTCTGTTTCCGCCACAAGTTGGACCACAAAATCAAGAAGCCTCTCCTCGGCTTGCGTCAACGGTGGGTCGACATCTTTTACTGTGACCGATTCAAGCCATTTGGCAAGTAATAAAGCGCATTCCAGGGAACACAAAGCGTGCTGATTGGACCAGAACCGAACCTGAGTTTCCGCAATATAGTTTAACCCTAGTTTGACAGGAATACTAAGCGCGTGCGCACAATGAAGAGCGGCACGAGTGAGTCGCTCACTGCGTTGGACAGGAGGGCTCGCATAAAGTGATTGCGCGATTAAATGTGGATCCCAGCTACTCAGATATCGTATTGGACCTAAATTCATATTGAGGCGAATATATGCAAGCCGCATAAGAGCCGTGGATGTGAAGGCAATAGGGCCATGAGGGCTTAAGGGATCCATGGATGACTCCTGATTTTGCTCCCAATATATGGCCCAAGTTTTGAGTGCACTTTCAAAAGTACCCATTTGATCTGATGAGAGGCTATCTTCGGGTGATTGAAGTGGAAATCGAGCATTTCGCATCAACCAGATTTGTTGAATCAAAGCATGTATAAGGACGCATCCACCCAAGGAGGAGAAACTCGTGCGGTTTATCCTCAGCCTCTCATGTGTTTCACTTATACTAGCGAAAAGGCTTCTAAAATCTTCTTGAAAATTTCGGCATGGTTGGCGTGTTGTCTCACGTATCTTTTTCCACTCTTCCTCATTTCTAGCTCTCCACTCCTTTTCACAGCAGGGAAGGTCAAGACTGATCTCGCTTACCCACATAAGAGGTGGGATGTCGAAGACTATGGTATGCATGTTGATGAAACAAAATGCGACAAAAAGAATTCGCTTAAGATTCTCATGGTGGATCCATGTTTCCCATTCAGCCGACTGAGGTTCATGAACACGAAGAACATGCTCTTCGCGAATGAGACAATCGAGCATGCTACGCATCGACAGAGCATCGGATGCGGACCCAGGTTCAGACCAGGTGGTGATTGCGACCATTAAAAGCATCGTTTCTATCATCTGAATGGTATTTTGAAGTTTGTTTGCGGGTGGATAAGGTTCCTGCTGACTAGCAGATTGTCCTATAACCAGAGATGATGCAAACGACTTCCGAAATGGATCCTCATGGATAGTAATTGGACGTGTGTCTTTGTGTCTGCGAATGCGTTCTAATACCAAAGTTTTCGCTACATGGAACAAGTCAACACTTATTTCCATCTCACGAGTATAACGAGCTCCAACAGCTGCAATAGCAAGGAAGAGCTCCACCGTAATATTCTCAGGTCGAAGAGTTGGAGTATGGAGGAACGGGAAGTGATCATGAAAAGAGCTGAAATAGCCTCCAAAGAATCTGGACAATACGTGTCGAGAAGGTAGATTGAAATCATTATCAATGTAAGTAGAGAAATCTCTCAGGTCATTGATGATACGTTCTCGACATTCTGCGGATATGTGTAAATGGGGGTCTTTGTGATCCTGTGAAGCCAGATCTACCGCTCTATCCTCAGGCTGTAATGAAAGAAGTTGAAACCCGATTTGAGAGAACGGAGGATTTCCGTCTTTTGCGACTGACGGTAAGTTGGTAGGCTTTGGAGCTGTATGTATTGGTGCGTCATTTCTCCATACTGTATTAGTATGATTATCCCCATAAGAACTAGCAGCGGAAGAAGGTTCGGGAATTTGGAAAAACAAAGGCACAGGTTGATAAGTGGGAGAAAATGGATGTGTAGGAACGGAGACGCTATCCATGAACGATGTAAAGTCATCCATGGAACTAATTGCGAAGAGGTCGGAAGTATCATCTTCAATTGGGAAATTTAGAGACGAATTCACGCAGTTGTCTTCGGGAATATTATCTTCAGGAGACTTCGACGTCCCCTTAGAGGTTGGGAGATGTTCCGTTGCGTTTGAAGCAGTGTCTAAGATGCTATTTGTATTTTGCAATGCCGCCTCCTGGTTCAAGTTTGAGGGCGCGCTTGCGGGCTCTGTTGAAGAATCTAACAGCACGTTGATCGATGTTAAAGGTCGTTGAGGGGAATATGCGGTCGGAATAGTAGCAGAGGACAAAGGCTGTGATACTGCAATCCCAGAATGGTGGGAAAGACGACCGTGCCGAGAGAGTAAGTCTCTTTCAATGTCATTAGCACCACAAATTTTATCGTTCGCTAATAGGAAACCTACTTCCGAGTAAATGCTTTAGGACACTGAGGACACCGAAACGGCTTCTCTTTGGTATCTGTACGCTTATCTCAGTACAAGATTGTGCGTTCAAGCGGGAATGTTGGTACCCACGCGATCTTTCATGCCTCTGAAGGTGTTCTGATCTCGAGAAGAACCGGCTGCACCGGTGGCATTGGTACGATTTGGGGGGCGCCTGTGAGTCCTTCGGCATACTGTTTCATACATGTGCATACACTCACAAAAAGGTCCGAGGATGTGGGGGGGTGGGGGAAATTGGGGAAGGTTAAATACATCCCATACTGTAAGGCACACTCCACGCCCACAAGAATTAGTCAAATTCCTCTTGAGCAGAGTAAAAAGGTGAGCCAATAACAATCACAGCCTAGAACTCCAATTCGGGGATCATGGATTCCCCGCGCTACCAGACAGAGCCCCGCTCTTGACTCACCTGCTCTAAACAAATTCAAGACGTCACCTAATCGGCGCTTACTCCGTTGCATGCTACCCATCGCCAAGTCTACTCAGAGTTTAAGAAAAAAATACGGAGTAGACTAGTACTACCTGATCCAATGTAGCGTAGGGCTGCAGAGTTCGGCCTCTGTAGCACTTCGTATACCAATCAGATAAGTAGTACTCCATACGAAGTACCCCGCCCTATTAAAGCCGAAAGATCCATGTGTGCTGAGGCAGAACGCCCATTCTGTGTTTATGTAAGAGCAACTACCCTACACCAGAGCACTAAGAACAAGCTTAGAGCTAAAGTGAGATGCGGATGATGCTTAAGTTAATAGGCCAAAGGTGCGATTGCGGCATGATTGTGTTGTTTTCGAACCTTGAAACTGGGCTTTAACCTTCAGTGAAAATGGAGAAGGTAAATTATCATATTCGCAACGGAATGACTCGACGCTAGTAGGCCCTCCAAATTCTCCAATATACTCCAATTTGGAGACCCGGAGGGTTATTTTAGGTCGTAGAACCTCCGGTATCGTTTCCATAGGAGAAACAACTACAACCGATACTACCCGACTGAATGTGACTCAAAAATTGGGTTGAAGACTGCAGAAATTCTCGGTTGGAAGCCTGAAATAAATTATGAAGAAGGCCAGTAAGAAGGGTCTACCTGTATGCACTATCGTCACAGTCAGTCATCTTAATCTTGAGATCTTGACATTATGGCGGCGTTGCCAAAGCATAATATCGCTACACTAGCACAAAAGGTGTTGGACCACTGCGTACTGGAAAGACAGAGCATACCTTCTCAACCGATTGTAAAGATCATCCCTCCACAAAATGAGAAGCATATAGGCGATCTTGCAAAACCATCCCGTACTCCTGTTTCAATTGATGCTACGCTTTCTCATGCAGAAAATATTTTCGGCTACCGGGTCCGCATGGATCACCCTAGGTTTTTTGGTTTCATTCCGTCCCCGGCATCCGACTTGTCCTGGCTGGGTGAAGTTCTTAACTCTGCTTATAATACACATGCTGGTAGTTGGTTTCAGAGTTCCGGTCCTAGTGCAGTGGAAAAGCACCTTTTATCTTGGTTGACTGCGGATATCATTGGATACCCTGAGACGGCTGGAGGATGCTTTGTTTCTGGAGGTTCAATGGCCAATCTATCTGCGCTTATGCTGGCGCGAGACCAGAAGCTCTCATTTGAGCAGAGAAGTAGGGCAATTGCATACACATCTGATCAAACGCATTCTTCATTGGCAAAGGGCCTGGGCATCCTTGGCTTTCACCCTAGTCAGATTCGAAAGGTAGCTTGTGATGAGGACATGCGCATCAATACGAATTCACTCAAATTAACCATCGAAAAAGATAAGGCATCAGGCAAAATACCATTTCTCATAGTTGGTAACGCAGGAACTACAAACACCGGCACTTCTGATCCGTTCTTTGAACTTGCAGACATTGCGAAACATTACAATATGTGGCTTCATGCTGATGGGGCTTATGGGGCATCCGCTTTGCTTTGTCAGTCACGCCGCGGTATTCTTAATGGCATTGAACTTTCCGACAGTTTATCTTGGGATGCTCATAAGTGGCTCTTTCAAACATATGGCTGCGGAATGGTTCTCGTACGAAATCGCAAAACACTCACAGAAAGTTTTGGAACAACCGCAGAATACACTCAAGACGCCGCTGAGATAGCCGAGTCAATGCCAAATTTCTGGAATTACGGACCGGAGCTTACGCGGCCTGCAAGAGCCATGAAACTGTGGTTTTCTTTCCAGCTCCTGGGCCTGGATGCAATTGATCAAGCCATTAGCCATGGGTTTGAATTGGCTGAGATAGCACAGTCATCTTTAGAACGTCTAGCAGACTGGGAGATTCTATCCGCAGCGCAGATGGGTATTATTTGTTTTCGATATCATCCCACTCAAACCTCTGCAACCAACTTGGACGAATTGAATTTGAAGATTTCGCAAGCAGCGATCGAGAAGAGCCTAGCAGCGCCTTTGACAACAAGGATACGAGGGGTGCTAGTGCTGAGGATATGCTCCATACATCCTGGATTGAGCAGTGATGAAATGGTAGCAATTATAGAGGGGCTTGATCTGATTGCACAGTCACTACTACCAAAGCATCAAAGTCAAGATAAATGACCTTTAGTGCCATAATGCCATCTTACAACATCTCCTACCCACGGAATAATAACAGATATAATGTCGTCACAACGGCGTCTTCAAGAATTCTTTGGTTTGGTAGAGGAGGTGGGAGGCAATAAATATTATATTTAGTCTTTTATTTGAATGATTTAGTAGTACGATCAATGGTTTTCGTTATGTATAATCTATATGAGTGTAAAAAAAGTGCTTGCCCCAAGGTCTAACACCCCTAGTAGATTAGTAGAACAGTAATGGCGTCTCTCTTGTAGGAAGATGGGTGAAGTTTGGTGTTATGATAGACTAGTGGAAGCAACAGCCGAGACCTGGCCCATGCCGCGATCCCCAAAGTTACAGGCCGCTACAATGACGATGAAGAAATATATGAATTCCTTCTCCTTGACATTTAACTGAACTACGCTGATGTAAAAAAAAAAAATAGGAGATAGCATAGAGCCATATTGTAGGACAAGAAGTAAAAATCTTAAAGAATAGCCCCTTGGGCAAGGAATGTTGTTGTGTGAGAAATTTGGGGTCGGTATATCTTAAGTGGACTCCAAATACATAAGTCCTTCATGCATTGTTTTTGAGTTACCACTAAAAATAGATATAGTATGTTAAAAAAAAGGCGGTCGCTATTAGTATCTATTCAAAGGGCTGAAGGATTGCAGCAGTAGCAGACCCAATTGCTGTAACTAGTAGCAGAGTGCCAACTAGTGTAGTATTGTTCGACTTGGTTGAGGATAAAGATTTGAAGAGGGTTATAAAAGAAGTCTATGAAGCTAGCAAGATTGTTGCAGCGATTTGTCATGGTATCATTGCATTTAAGGATGTTAAGCTCTCGAATGGCCAATATCTAGTTGCTAATGCACCTGTTACAGGTTTCAGCAACGAAGATGAGGATAAGGTCGGATTGACTAATGCATGTCCAGTACTTGTCAAGACGGAGTTAATAAAGATAGGGGCAAGATTCGAAATGTCAGAGACAGCATTCGAAGAACATGTTGCTGTCGCACATGGCGGTCATCTGATCACTAGGCAAACCCAGCCAGTGCACCAGGATTTGCTGAAGCAATTAGGCAGTCGCTGTTGAAGGCTACCCATACCGAGCTAGAGCGCTGAACTGCGGCATATGAATAAATAGCTGGAGCATATCTGAACAGTGACGTAGATATAGTAGCACGAACAAAAGCATCTGGGTCTACGCAGAATCAGAAAACATAGCTGTTTGCACTTTCAATCTTTTATACTTCCGCTTCTTTGACAATTCTGTTTGTGAACAACACCAAGGAAAGCCTAAGATTTCGATTATAATGGGGTATTTTTTACTCGTTGTGTGACTACGAAATTTGATTACTAAGTAGCAATTAGCCAGTAGGTACTCCGTACTTCATACGTGTTTGCATTTTTTCCCCAGGTACTTCAATGCTTCTTTATTGGTGCAAGCCACGAAAATCTCTGCTTCTGCCTTAGTCCGCTTTTTATTGGCTGCATCGTTAGACCTCACCGCGAGGTGGGGCTAACGTAAACCATAGGGGCTATACTCCGTATTACCGGCACTGTTGCAAGAACCAACTATGGCATTCCCAAACTCTGGAACTACCATCACGGAACGCAACATTCTAAGCTGAAAAGGTGACCACATCATCAGCATATGCATTAAAGCGAGAATCTAAAACTGACCCCCAAGGCATGCTCCTCGGAAATGCTACTTCAGATACCAATTTGCCTAGCCATAGTGCTAGCATGAACTAGCTATAAGTTGAAGGGACAAGGGTATGCGGACCCAACATCAGAGCCGCTTTAATGCTCCAAGGGATGAGCTGAAAAACAACCCAAAGTCAGAGGCACAGAATAGAATCAGCATCACAGAGGAGTCTTGGGAACAGTGAGCTTGGGAGTGGTGAGAAGAGCAAATGGAGCTACGCATATAACATGTGTAGTAGCTATATAAACCTATATATACAATTGCTTAACATTATCAGCACTATTACATTATTCATAAAGAATATGGCAGTTTCTTACCCGAGATAGCTGGTTTTTTACGTGATATATCTCGCCTCATAAGCAATGTAGTTTACATTCTTGGCAATATTGTTACAGCTGTCAATTGCATCGAATTAAAAAGACAGATGTTTATGACAATACCCAGCCTGTTACTGCCAGAGATTGCTCGACTAGTAGATTGGTTCTATTAGCATCACAGTTCGAAATCTGCATATGATCTGTCAGATGTTATCACTTAGATTGGAGACCTTGCTGACAAGTTCAAGAATGAGGATCTTCTTGGGGACGACATGGTCCTCGATCTAGTCTACCCATCACTGTGGCGATTTGGATACAGCAGCTCGCGTATCTCAATGAGCGGTTACATCAGCTTTCATGAGTCACATGATATCTGTGGGATGATTCAATTTTACTTACCTCCCGAAATAGAGGTCAATACTATTAGCGGCTTCAGCATTGTGCTTTCGCAACATTACGGACCTATCTTCAGTGACTATGAAGCGACGCTTCTATACATGGAACTAGTCTAAAGACTATCCAAAGCTTCATCTAATTTCCTTCAGGGTTCTATATCCCATAGGCGTTCATTGAGATATTTCTATATACGGGCATGTTGTGTGTCACTGACCCAGGGGATCGTTTTGGCTGTTTTTTAACTACATAAAGAACCTGGCAATGCGAGCGAGAGCCCGGAAATTTATAAGATAGGCTAAGGTAACCACCGACGATAGCTTCAATTACCGTATTGATCTTTGAACTATTGTCAGCGATACCACTATTTGTATAGACAGAAGATAATTGTGAGAATGGTTGTACGACTATATTTTCCCGCTTTAGCTCTGAAGAGAAATTCTTTAAAAACACCTGGAAACGAAATGAATTGCCATCTACTAAAATAAATTCTGTCTGTATTATTATTTACTCATCTATACTCTCTACCCTTACATCAGGTGTCAATAATTTTTCTCTAATCTCAATGCCATTAAGCAAATCATTACCCTTTACTCTTGTTATTGCTCCCTCCCAATCAGACTCAATACCGCTGTTGATATGCCTTTTAGCAATTCTCACCATGGCCAGAGCAGGGTCAACGTCTATAAACCAGGTTTCATCTACATATTTCCTAATCGTGTTCCATGGCTCTGCATCTAACAGGAGATAATTACCTTCAATAAGGACAAATCGAACCTCGGGACTCAAAATGATGCCTCCATCAACAGGGTCTTTGGCCGCATGGTCAAAACTTGGCGCTAGGATTGTCTTCTTATGCGCTCCGTATCTTGATTTTGACAGTTCCTCCACAAGACTCACTACACCAGCTGCGTCGAACGTCCATGAGGCACCACGACGAGCATAAGCTTCAGCTCTATTGGGCATCTTGTCGAGAGTAGCGCGTGAAAGGTGGAAGCCATCCATGGGAATCACTGCTGCAATAGGCAGTGAGCCCGATACGTTGAGACGTGAAACAACCTCTGCAGCTAGTGTGGATTTTCCTGAACCAGGAGGGCCAGCTAAAGCCACGACGACCCGGTGTTGTTTATCATAGCGCTCTTCAAGAAGGTGTAACACACGGCTGGTGAGAAAAGAGTAAGTTGGTTCCATATTTGAAAAATGATGAGAAGACATATAGAACTTATGATTTCCCATAGATATGGAAGGTGTGACTGTATTTAGGGCCGTTGGTTTCATTAGGTTCGGCTCACTGTGTTCCGGTGGACAATACGAACCGAAATAGGATACTAATAGGTTTATGTATTACCTTCATGGAAAAAATTATTCTTCCGATAGTACAAAATCCAGAACCTTGGCATTTTCTTGTGTAATTGAGCACAATAGACAAGAAAGGCACATGATCAGAAGTTATAGGCCCTAGAAAGCAGTGTAGGAGATCACGATCTACCAGGTCTATTCAATTTCTAATGAATGAGAGACATTAAGTATACAGATATATTTTGATACTGAATAAAAGCAGTATAGTTTGCATAACCCCTAATAAGAACTAGGTATAGCGATCGATCACCTACATAACCATAATCATTTGGCGCAAAGTGCAACTATTATTTCGAGCGGAATAATTTCCTTCAAAGAATTCGACACTGTGCGCTCGGGAATGAGTTGTCCGCAGCGCGGACAACAGTCTCCGAGCATTAGCCCATATCAAGACTAGTGAATAGCGGCTAGTCTCTACCGTGGCACAAAATTCAACACTAGTGGCGTTAATTAGTGTCTGGGGGCGAGCCTTCGCTAGTGAAGCTCTCAGCATCTTCGAGCGTAACCTTCTGGGGCCTTAAATTTTCCCTTATTTTTCCTCCAAACTACCCGACCTTTAGAGGATCGGTAATTTGATTTCTATCTTGTTTTATATATGTGTGATCTTTTTTATTAGTCGAATATTCTAGTCAAGAAAGTAGTAGACTCTTCCAGTTCAAATACACATAACTCTTTTGCTTAACACATCGGCCAAACAAATTACAATCTATATACAAAATGGCTGTGAATTATGTCTTTAATCGGTTGCTTTAAATTTTGGTAAACTTGTTGAACTATCCACGATACTATTTAGTAATAAGGGAAGGGTTCTCTATATATACCAAGTTCGGAAATTAAATTAAGATCGACCTTATGTATCGACTGCTTTACTTGTGCGTATTCGTGAATATTTTCGGACAACTTAAATACTATATTATGCTCTTAAACCTGAACTAGATTCACATGATACACAATGATATTTTGAACAGACTCCTCAATCAACGGGACATTTTCTTTAAATGCCTCACTCTCCATCGCTAAACGATGTGTGGCCACATCTGACCAACCAATAAATGCAATATAGAACTGCTCACTTTCCTCGATTCCCTTAAATTCATCCAGGATCTTGCTAGTCGCAATATCTTTGGCAACACCTGTACATCCCTGAGAAGCCTTTATAATGGAGGAAAAGCTGTCAAATCTATCGATAAAGCTCGAGGTGAAGGAGGAAAAAACTGCAATTTCAGTCACTCCATCCTGGAAGATTCGAGGATAATTATGTGGAGCAATAGGCACATATATTGATTGAGTATCGCCTGTGATAATAAGATCGATGTTTGTTCGGAAGGTCTTAGAAAGCTCAGATTGTTCAAATTTAATGCGGTGTTGCGTTGAGATCCAGTCTTTGTCGTTTGCTTGTCAGCATCACGGCAGAATTATTATACTGTGGTGAGAGCAACATACCTATCAACAAGTACACCTTGTCTTGGGATTCAACTGTCTGGCCCCAATAAGCCGACTGGACGCCATTCTGCTGCGTTAAAGCAGAGAGCGCAGAAATCCAATTGCTGTTTGTGAGCAGTGATTGGCCGTCATTCAGTAGAGTCGGCTGCACATTGAACAAAAGTACTTCCATAATTTGGGTCGTCATGGCAAAAGCTGATATGCTCAGAAGGCACATATGAGTTTGAAAAGTATTCTTCACCACCAATACAGCAGGTGATAATGGCAATGAGACTTTATCTAGGAGCGCGAGCGCGAGGAAGTGTTCTCTCCCTAAACTACATTGCTGTGGATAATAGCTGCTCCCAACCCCCGTAGCCGGAGTGATATTCCCGCCTGCGGCATAAGACGTCCGTTTTAACATGCACGAGATCTAGTGTTACTCAAATACGAAAAGCTTCTTAAATGTTGAGACTATGCAGGATGTGAAATGTACGGTCTTTCCTGTTAAAATTTGGAGCCGGACGATTTAATCTTACTCTAAAAGTTGCCTGGAGCGTAGAAGTCTGAATTACTTAGGATTTGGACCCCGGACCCCGGATTTGGAC
>PXNZ01001127.1:0-14064 GCA_003012085.1 Trichoderma brevicompactum
ATATAGGAGGAGATATAGGAGGACCATGTGCTGGGCTCGGGCTCGACGCAGTTTGGTGAGGCCGCACGCTGTGAGACTTTCTTACAACCGGAACGGCACGGAGCAAAGACGTGTGAATCCCGGCTGATTAATGTCAATGTATGAGAATATTTTAGCTGTATGTTTCAACAGACTTCATCCTGGTTAAATTGCTCTAGGTGTTTTGTTAGTGTGCTCGTAGTTTTTGGATCTAGCGATGGGCTAGCTTCTTTGCTTGACCGGCTGAATTGGCGATGTAGCTTTTAAGCGCAGTGAGGGATTGTAGATGATTATTAGTACGAGAATTTTTTCTTTTTTTGCTAGAATGGCGGATCCTTTTTAGGGGCGCTGAATTTGGGAGAGAAAAGTTGTGGTTATTTGTTGTAGGGTAGTGGTGTTGGTGTGAGGGAGAGGATGAGGCGTATGGGATAACTAAGTGATGATAATCTTTGTCGTAGAATTAGATGTGGATTGGTATTGTGCATTGGCCTCATATATCATAAGCTTGGGGACATACTGCCTAGAAGACAGTGTAGTGTACCTCGTTAAGTTTGTAGCATCACATCTATTCAATGGGGTTGATGGATGAAAAGAAGAAGACCATTAGAGACGAGAGGACAACAAACTACGTTTCTTACAAAAAAGCATGTTATACAGAATCAAATGTGCTAGAATTCATAATGGCCGTATCACAGCCGCCTATCTAGATGATCGATATCTTGTTCCATTGCCATGAAAAGCCAGCCCAACGCAATGCTCCAATGCTCGCCAATGCCAGTCACCCGCTTTGCTACATTCGTATACATCACTGCAATGCTAAATCGTCAGAGTTAGGACTGCTCGCCGCAGTGCTGTCGCCCGCCTCAGACTTGGGCACCTCCTCTGTTATCATATCTGCCCACCTATCACCGCCAGTGCGCAAGACATGCAATGTCGAGAGGCAATCACCAAAGTGCCTCTCTCTCCGCGTTGTCCGCCGCTCTCCACCTTCCAATGCCGAGTATGCGCTCCTCGTAGTCCGCATGCGCTTCCGTTTGCCGCCCTCGCTGAGAAGGTTGCTCAGCTTCATCCGTCTTTGCATCAGCTGGTGTTCGTATGCCACAATTCCGCGGACCCAAGGCGCAACGTCGAGCACGATGAGCTTTGTCGTGCGATCGAAGACTGATGGATCAAGATATGTTGTTGGAACGGCCTTGGGGGCTACTGCGATGGGATCAAATGCTATGGCAATGTCCATTCTGGTTGTTTGATGAGGACAAGACCGGAAGGCTGAATCGAGAATTGAGATGGCCTGCGCTTCATCTACTGGTCCCAGGGTTTGCGCCTTCACTGAGACACCATCTGATATTTCGGTGGCTAAGCCATGCAAAGTTGCGCGTGCCAGGGACTTGATGCATGTTGAAATGGCCTTGTTTGGTGCAACATGATGCACCATGGGGTCGGCATCCAGTAGGGCTTGTCCCAGAATGAAGTCTTCTCTAATATGGCTCGGAAGATCGGGCAACGTTGGATCCATAGTCTCCTGTAACTTGACGCCGTAGGCGCCGCCAGACAAGAGGTCCGCAGAACTCATAGTGTTGCAAAAGTCATCATACGCCTCCAACTTTTCTAGCGTTGTAAGACCTCTCCTGGAGTCTGTGAAAGTTGTAGCCCACCAAGTCATATCGACACTGTTGCACCAATCCCCAATGTCGCGGCCCCAAAAGTCCCAAGCCTGCTCCATGGCCTCTTCTTCGGAGACGAGTCCTCTATTGACGACAATGGGATCGCGGCTAACCCATCCCATGCCCCTTTGGTAGGTATCTTCACTGATAACTCGCACCACATCGCCATTCTCATCGAGGTCAGAGCCTTTGGGCCAACGAAGATAGAACCAGTCAAACCCGCCCTTGCGGTCGCCAACACCAATCTGGCACCAATAGTTCAGCTCCGTAATCGTCGCTCTTAAATCGCTATTGCGAGAGTTGTATAATGCTTCAACGGCCGGCCTTTGAAGGGCGTGGCCCTCGTTTGCGGCAATAAGGAGGCACAGGTCCACGGCCAGGCTTGATGGAGCGGGTGAGAATCGGAAGATGCCATGGAGATTCAGGCTTTGAATAGGAACCAGGCTCTCATCGTTGCAAGTCATAATGAATGGCCGTTTGGATTGTGCAATAAGAGTGGTCAAGGTTGTCCAGAACTGCTTATCTTCTTCAAATAGGACGTCGACTTCTTCGAGAAGAATGAGGGATTGCTTTTGACTTTTAGGCGCAGCTTTTGCCTCTTTCTCGACGTTCTCCTTGGGCTGCTTTGCTTGCGGCTTTGGTGGCAGTGTCGTTGCCTTTGGCTTGAAAAACGTTGTCATCATGCCCTGTTTCCCTGAGTTGATGTCGTTCGCCACCTCTTCTGGGTCAATCGCGATGGATTCGGTTCGGTTGTGCTGCACCAAGTGATTACGCGTCATATCGCCAACCTTTTCCAGAATGTCTTTCCCACTCCTGCGACTGCCAGAGTTGATCTCGAAGATCTCAAACCCCAGCTCCTTGGCAACTGCATACACTGCTGCTGTCTTACCGCTACCGTGGGGACCGCTTAAAATGATGGCGTTTGTGAGACGGCCCTGATCCTTGCCGCTTTTGCCCGCCGTATTAACACTGCGCATCACGGATTTCTTAAGCAGCGCCGAGCCAGGTAGAGCGGTCCAGTCGCCATCATTATCGGAGATCTCGTCCATCTCGGCTTCCTCCTCCTCACTATCGATGACAAACCCTTCAAGCTTATTCTTCTTTCTCTTCTTCTTCGGCTTGCCCTTTCCCTTATCGCCTTCTGAACTCCCAGGTTCCACAGACTGCACTCTAAGGGCCTGTAACCAGTCGCTGAGGAGCAGTGCCTCCTTTCCCGATTGCAATACCTGAGCGGCTGTGACCGGGGCGTATTTTTGGATCCAAGCGGCGCCTTCACATTGTGACTTATCAAAGGCTGAAAGCTGCGTCTCAAGGGCCTTGTAGAGACGACTGATCGCAGGGTGGGTTTTAGGGGGCTGTTGAATCGCAAGCTCATCGACGCCGAGGTCGCCTTCATCGTATATGCAATGACCAATAAGGCGACTCTGAAGCTGTGGCCGGATTCGTCTTTGGAGCTTTCGGCCGCTTTCGAAGTGTCTTTGGGGTAGGCGCAGCTCAGTAGGTGCTGGTGAGAAGTTGTCATCGTCTTTGGGGAGACTCTCCCGGATCCTTGGCATATCTAAGCAGTGTACGAGATGCCGTAACACAGACTCTTGTGGTGCAACAGATACGGCCGCCCTTTTTGATCTTCTTTGTCGGATATTGGACTCCCAAGTTGTTGTTCTCGTGAACGGGTAATCGTCATCCCGTACATGAACCATCCCATGAGCTGGCCATAATGGATACATGGCCCCAGGAATTTTGGTTCCGCCCGATTTTATACCAAACTGTATTGCCTTTCCAGACGCAAACGGGTTTTTGGGCTTCTTTGGTGAGACTGGCGTAGACATAAACACACTGCTTTTGTGGCTCGAAGTTTTCTTGGCTGAGTCGCTCGGCGTACTGGCACCAGATTGCGGTTTCGCTTTGCCCATGAAGAATGGATGTGTAATTTTCGACTTGTCAGCTGCCCCATTTGTCTGCCCTTGCCTAGGCTTGGTACTTGGTTTGCTCGGTTCAGGCGGAAGCTGTAGCTTTCCTTCGAGGATCCCCATAATCTTTTCACCCATGCTCTTTCGATGTTCATCATCCCGGCCATACTTGATTATGACCACACGACTCGGCTTGTTTATTGTTTTTGGCTTTGGGGGCGATCCTAATGTTCCTGTTTTCGGATTGAACTTGAGAACCTTCTTTGGCTGCGCAGCTATGGGCGTTTGCTGTCGAAGTAGCGTTTCGGGAAACGGCATTATAGGTTCGGTGTTGCTCGGGGCGTCTGGCTGCGGTTGGGGCACTTCGCTGAGGGTCGATGCAGGAAACCCCTGAGCCAGCTGGCCGCTGGGAATTTCACTTTCAGATACAACATCCTTTTCTGACCTATTAAGATGACTTAAAATAGCTCCATTGAGCGACTGCCTCACACCCTTCTTTCCCCGGCGAGACTTCTTGGCTTCAGGGTCATCTGGAAGTAGGGAGGTGTCTGTCCTCCGTCGTTTTCGTTTAGGGCCCTCGGCGGTGTTTAGAAGAGGCTCATCGGATATGGGTTGAGTAGTTTCTAGGGGATGTGGCGTAGGTGCGGCGGCAGGCTGCTCGATGTCGGTCTTGCTGAAGAATGGATGGAGCTTCTTGGACGCCAGGTCATCATTTTCTCCCTGCACCATTGTAGCGACCAGGACTGGCCCCATTGATCCAAGTGCGTCTTTGTGAGAGAGACGCTGTATTAGCACAATTAACGACTCTGAAGTGGTTGACGCCTCTGTGTGTTGCCCGCCTACCTTAGTTCGACATGAAGCTGCTGTTTGACGGGTAGCAACGATATCCAGAGCAACGAAGCCGAGGACAGAGCTAACCGAAGCGGAAAGATGCTCAAGGTATGACAAGTCGAGGTCCTCCGATCCTCACCGAATTCTAAGGCCTATCGTCGAGTCCGCATTTGGTGCAAAGGTCTCCGAGCGACTCGCGTTGCCGACTTTGAGAGTGATTCGACGCGTCGATCCTCCATTTACGCGTGCACTTGTAAAGTAGCAGGGATGTTGCAGATTCGCGCCAACTCTCGCCCCGCCACATCCATTACCTAAGCAGCCCCACCACCGGAATTTTGCAGCGCCGCCGTCAACTTTTTTTTTTTTTTTATTCTATAGAGATAGCTTCTATCGCTGGGAGCCGCAAAAATATCACCTGGTGCATCATAAGCTCTTCAGCCAGCATCAAGCGTCGCCATGGCTTCTGAGTATAGAATACGCAAGCCCTACGTTCTTGCGCCCTTGCCGAAGCCGCTAGATCACACCAAGGGCAATATTGTGGCCAGAGAAGTGTATGGCCAGCGGGACGGCCAGAAGAAGAGAAAGCGAACGGAGCTTGTTGTTGGGGTTGATGGAGAAACAACAAGCATCTACGATGTATGTGGATTAAACCATCGTTCAATGGCATTGTGCTAATGATTTAGTAGGTGCCTGCTGCAAGATTGATCACCTCATATCCAATCCCGCCGCAAGAATCGTTTACTTGTCCCCCATATTCTGTTAGAGTCCGTCGCAACAACAGCAGCGATGCTTTGCGATATACGTTCATAGCAACAACGGACGCGGGGGCTCACAAAATCACCCTCTTCAAAGACGTGGCGCACCGCGACGGAAAGACGACGTCGAACAGCATATCACAGGTTGTGCGCACCTCTGCAGTCAAGTATTTTGCTTGCTCTTCACCTTCGAGTTCTTCTGCAAACATTGGGGATATTATTGCCGTCTGTGAAGATGGCGAGGTCGTATGCTTGTCTGGAGAGACTTTGGAGATTCAGTGGTCTTCGTCATCCAAGTCGTTGGTTCAAGATCTAGTGGCCGCGACGGTTTCCAACTTTCACGTCGAATACGCGCTGTCAGGTAGCACCGCCGAGTTCAACGAAGGACTATTCAAGAACCGACCAGAAGTCTTTAGCGCTCTACCAAAATCTGCCGACTCTCAGCTGGAACTTCTTGTCTTGATCTCCAAGAGCTTCAGCCAGAATGTGGAGAACCGGCATTTGATCGTGCTGGCAGCAATGTCGGGGGGTTCATCAGCGTCAGCGGATGTGCAGCACCTAGTTCCCCTCGATATTGTACCAATCACCTCCATTACTCCCCAGAACGATGCCGAGTCTCCCATCTACCAAGTTGATGTGCAGTCAGGTCTTCTCCTTCAGCTTCAGCAGGGAGCTATTGGCGTCTATGATTTAACCGGAGCCGTGCCCAAGTTCAAGTCATCCATTGAGGCAGAGAATGCCCAATCCTTTGCCCGCCTTTTCAAGCCATTTATTCTCGCCTCTTCACTGAATTCTATCGGCCTCTACAATTACCAGTATCGATCTGTCCATTCCAAAGCCTCTTTGGACTGGTCCGATGTGCCAACCGAGGGGGAGACACCTCGGTCGTGCCAACTTATCAGCTACCTGCGAAGCCAGGACGTCGTTGTCGCTCTCGTAGAGAACTTCCTAGTTGCCATTCAAGTCGAGCCGCCAAAAGCTCCTGGAAAACGGCGAAAAGAAGGTCTTCTCATCGACTCGATCGGGCGCGGCACTGGCCTTGAAATACCAACCAAGAGGATCAGATGCGGAACGAGCTCTGAGTTTTCCAGACTGGTTCCAGGAACGCTTACGGATGACTATCTCGCGCAATTCCAGACGGAGACAGAGGCAGCCGATAAGCTGCTCGCCAACAATGAATTGGGCAAATGGGAAGATATCTTGCGCAGCAAGTTCGGCATGTCTAAAAAGGGTGCAGGCCTGACGAACGGCGAGAGCAGCCAGGCTCAGGAAGGCTCAGATGCACAGGAGCTACCAGAGTGGGACTGGCTAACTGGATCGCCATATCCTGCGGTAGACCGCAGATGGATTATCTACGCCATCACTCAAATATTTTCAGTTGATATCAAGAAGGCTGGCGACTCTACGCGGCCTGGGCTGCGTCTGGTCTTGCCCGAGAGCAACGTGACGACATATCTCGTGGTCGCAGGCCACCTCACTCTGTCCAACCTGAGAATAGCCTTCAGGGATGAACTGGCACCCGCAGAGTCGGATAATCGCGCCGTAGCGGAAGACCTGATTGGTTGCCTTGCGGATGCCGACCTCTCGCTGACCCTGCTGCTGAACTACCTGCAGGCAACAAAGCTGGGTGAGGTTGAACTTTTGCTTGCCATCAGGGCTTTGATGCTTAGCATGGATTTGATTCCTGAAGGCAAATTGGATGCAGCCAAGCTGTTGACCAGTGAGCCACACCCCAACAACAGCAACAAGGACGATATCGAGATGGACCTGGACGACTTGGAGCGAAAGATTGCGGTTACCGAGCACTATCTTGGCGATGACTCGAGTAGCCGTTCTCGTGGGCTGACTTTGGCGTTCACGAAGCTGTGGCGGCTGCCTGCAGTCTCTACCGTCAAGGCACTCCGAACAACGGTGTCGACGGACGACATCATGTCACTCATCTATCTGCTACGAGTGGAGCTGCTACGCGGAGCATGGACTTCGCTGTACATTGACCCTACTAGCTTTGATTCGGAGGGCAACGAGCCTCCACCAGATGGTGTCATTGCTCTGATTGCAGACCTCCTAGGCCGATGCCTGGATGCGGTCGGAGCCGGCGGCTGGTTGTTCAACGATGCCATCTCATGGGCAGATAAGGCCGAGGCGAGTGACTTCCTGACGGCCCTGCGACTGGAAGTGACTGCCGCGCTGGAAGGTATTGAAGAAGCTGTGTTCTTGAACGGCATCCTCAGCGAGACTGTGCGATTCGGAAACGTGGTGCAAAAGGGCGGTGCAGCCAGACAATCGCCATGGACCCCGAACAAGCCGGTCCTTGTCCACTTGGAGAATCGCGAATCTCGACTGCTGCCGCTTGGCCTGAAAACAAAGCTGCTGCCTACCAGAGAAAAGGTGGTGTCGGGAGGTGAAGTGGTACAGCGGAGCGTTCGAGAAATGGGACACTTGCTCAGCCAGAAGGTGGAGGCGTACTCCTTGGAGAAGCTAGCAATTTGAGCCGCATTTTCGAGTTTCTTTTAGGGAAGACGAAAGGTTTGGGGGCACAGACGTGGTAATCTTTTGGGGCCTATTCTGAGAAAGGGGTCCCGCGCGGGGAGGTCTTTGAGAGGGGGAAGATGGATGGAAGGATTTCTGACTAGTGTTAGCCCAGGAGGATTCGGTATTGCACTTGGGCAACTAGTCCGTCGGAGAAAAAAAAAAGTGAGGCTGCACATGCATAGCATCCTATAAGCGGAGCGTTATTCGGTGAAGGGGGTCAAAGGGGTTGGATGGGAGTTCTGCTAGCTTTGATAGCTGGATAATACCATATTGCAGGGGAAGAGAAGATATTTTTAGTGGCTATATGCGGACGCAATTGGGGGAGAGGTAATGGCCATTCTTGTACATACATGGGCAATGCTAGACATGTTTGTATTGTGATTGCAAAGAGACGCGTGTGTACGTATAGGGGTGAAGAAGAATATACGAGGAAGGGGATGATGACCCCGTGATGCCAATGATAAGGATCAAATGCATGATTGAAGAGCGCAAGAGTGAGGCAAACATGCATGGCATTTCGCCAGCGCATACTCACGTTCCGTCATGATTGAGCTGGGATGCGCGGACTGGAAATGCATGGGCGTGGTTGGTTGCAATCAATGCGATTAGTGGGAAGGGGGGATCATCCATGAGGCAAAGCAGCTGGGCAACAAGCGGAAGAGCTCGCCTTGAGTCTGTGGACGCATCGAGACTCTTGAGCTGGCCTTGATGAGCTGGAGCCGTCTAGCCGGCGGAGCTGGTTGCAAGCTCACCTAGGATGAAGCCTGAGTGCAAGTAGATAAGAGAAGAACAATAGATGTGGCTGTTCTAGGCGCGGCGCCTTGGTAGGCCCAAAGGTCGATTGCGAAGTCGGAGTCTGCATGGATATAGGATTTCCCCTGTAGGTTACACAGAGTGAGGCGGGACAGATGGCGATGCTTTTGTTTGAACATGGGCGATGCGGTCTGGGCCATACAGCGCTGCCTCCCACGATCGAAACGCAGCATATTTCTTTTTTTAACTAATAATTGAAACTGGAGCCATGAGTGTTTCTGGAGGGTTGCATGCATGTACACGTATCTGCCCTGCGGGTTTGTTCATGCGTGACATGCCGTTACAGAGAGACAAGAAGCGGGTTATTGTTTCATCTCGCAGCGCATCGTTTTTGTCTCGTTTTGTTCCGCTTTTGCCACCGTGGCTGGCTGAGTCAACTGTTGCATCTGACTGGAGCGCGCGCGGAGGGCTCCGAGGGGGGATATGTGGAGGTTTAAGCGCAGCACCGCCTCGTTAGACATGCATAGAGGGTTAAGTTTTAAGAATTTTGGAGTGGATATCATGTGTGCGTTTGGTGTTTTGGTGTATGTTCGTATAGATTGAGCTCGGCCTTGGCGAGACACGAAGTGGCAAAGGATAGGGGGAAAATAAAATAAAATAAAATAAAAATTGAAGAAATGAAGATGAAGAGTGAATCACTCATGTAACGCGTTATTCAACTGATGCTGGATTTGATGCTCATACTGTGCAATTAATGTAATGACTACCTTGTTCAGACAGAGGCAATCTTGACGTAAGGGACCTGGATTCTCGTTGCGTCAGGCTTCCCCCAAGGCTGTCATCGGCCACCGATAATCGCTGCGCCAGTTTAGCGCCCAGCTGGCCCGTCTTCTAGGGCTCCTTCTGGCGCTTCCAACGCTAAACCGGCACCGAGGCGCTGGACGCTTTAGCGCAGTGGCAGCTGCTCTCAGGCACGGATTACAGTTGATGTTGGTTGCTACGGAGCACCTGAAAATATGCACACGAACCAACAGCACATGCAAATCGAATGCCCTGACAGGGGTCGGGGTTGGCCGCCAGACCCTCCAGAAGGTTCCCGTCCCCTGTAACCTCCCTGTAACCACCCTCTGGTTCCCCCCACACCAAAAGCCGGAGCGTCAATGGCGGGGCTGGTTGGACGACGTCACAGCCCGTGGTGAAGCCACATGTGCGTCTTTGTCTTGAACTCTAGTCGCCAAGGCACCAGATGAGGGTGTGGGCGCGTGTCCGAGTCCGCAGGCCGGGCTAGATCGATGCTTGTTTTGTTTAGTGAGAGAAATGGGAAAAAATGCAGTCAGTGCCTGACCTGGAACCCGAGTCTGAGCCTTGAGGCACGGGGTGGAAGATGGTGGTACAAGATGCGTGTACTTTTTGGCAGGAGGTGCATTATAGAGGGGGGATATTTGTTGAAAATGGGTGTCTCGTCTCTCCCCTCACCATTTCTATTTTTCTCTTCTCTCTCTTCTCTGGCTTGTTCTTCTTTCTCCATCTTCGGGCCATCGTCCATTCCATCCGGGGATATCGATTATACGAGCATCGCTTTCCGCTTCTCCAGCCTTCCAGCGCCCAGCTCCGGAAGCGCAAAAGCTGCGCCATCTCAGCCCACAACTATCCGTGCTGACCAACCAGCAGAACCACATCAGCCAGCCAAGCAGCCTTACATATCACGAGGACACACGAGCCAGACGACCTCTTTTTTTTAACCTGCGGCCTAACGTGATTTTGTATCTTGTATTTCTTCCCAAGACACTCAGATAGCCCTGTTGCTTGCAAGCTTGACTTAACTTCGACTTCGACTTGCCACGATACATTCCTTTCCTCGTCTAGGCCAGCATCACATCGAATCGCATCGTGTTGTATTGCATCGCAGATTCTAGAACAAACAGCTGTCTTTGGTTTCCCAACTAGCTATGAGCGGTAGTTCCGTTGTCCAACACATTGATGCCGTCGACGCCTTTGCCAGCACCCTCTACTTGCGCACCTCTCAGTCAACAGTCCCGTCCCTTTCTGCGGATGCTTCTCAAGCCGTCCGCAATCTCCATCATGCCCTGCGCGACCTCCGCATCGAGGCCGCCGATCCGGACTCGCGGCTCAACGGCTCGGACTCGTCTACTTACTTGAAGCAGCTAAACTCCATTATCAAGGACTCTCAGACGACGCTGAAGCAGCTCGAGCTTGTGCTGGACCTGAATAGCAGGGGCGGAGGGCCTTATGCCGATGGTGTCGCCGAGGGCATCGCCGCTGTGCAGACCAAGTTGGTTCACCAAAAGACCGTGATAGACGCCTTTTTGGATCTGGTGCAACTGAGCAGCAGCCCGCCAAGCAGCAGCAGCCGTCGAGGACCCAGCCTGGAGTACATCAAGGAGAAGGTTGATGCTATAGGGCGTAAACTCTTCCGTCGCGACAGCAATAGCAAACCGGCTAGTGGCGACGACAAGCTGTGGAAGAGGTTCAAGGCTGAGCTTATCAAGGAGGGATTCTCGTCAAAGGTGCTCGACGAGCATGAGGTATGCCCAACTTCAACATACAGTCGAGTCTTGAAGGCCTTGTGGTGCATAAGCAGTTGAAGCTGACATCAACAGGATATTCTACGCGCCTACATCCAAGAAATCGAAACCCTGCTTTCCGCAAAGGATGGCGCTCCTCCTACTGTCCAAGGTCTCCTCGAGCTTGACGGTAATTCTGTGCCTGCACCCACACCCATTCACGCTCGCCACATGACATTTCCGCCCGCCGACTACCAAAAGGCACCTACCAGCATGAAGACTGAACGACTGATGCCGGATCAACCACCGTTTCCGTCTCTAGCACAAGAGCTCTCATACGATCCCCGTTCCTGGGCCTCGGGTGAGGGCGACGGCAAAATCAGTGATTCATTCACGCTCATCTCGACCCGTGATCTACTGATGATGGACTCTCTCAGCACCGACATGGCCAGCCTCCATCTCACCGGCTCTCCACCGCAGGCTGATGCTCCAGCCTTCCAGCCCATCATGTCTGGAGCCTTGCAATCGCCCGAGGCGAAGTTGCCAGGATCCACGGCCCCCCAGGCCATTCCCCAGGCGAAGCAACTCAGTGTGGATGGAGTGCCTCATGTGTATGGTTCCAGTGCTCCGCCAGCATATGGAGGTGCGCCGATGCCTCGGCTGGCTCCAGATAGCTATGGGCGAGACATCCCTATGCATGCCGAATGGACAAAGATCAACCGCTCTGTTGTCAGCCCCGAAGCTCTTCACCATGCTGGGGTGAGGTACGAAGCTCGTCCGGGTTATGTTGCCATCCTTGGCCGTCTATCTGTCGACCAAGTCACCCATTATGCCCGTTTGAGCGCTGAATGCCGCGCTGCTAGGCAAGTGAAGCCTCCGATCAAACAACATTCTAAAAGGGCCACGAAGCACGAGCGAACGGGCTCAGAGAGTAGCCGGGATGAAAACGCCGAGGACGACAAAGACTCAGAGCGCCGGAGCGACCTCTCCGACGCAGAGGATGATAAAGCCCCGGATGAAAAGGGAACTAAGAGCTACCCCATCATTGTGAGCCCACCAGAAAAGGGCAAATCGTCTCCAACCAGTCCCGTCACGCCCAAGTCAATCCTAAAGAACAAAAATACAAACCATGTGCGGTTCGATCCCGAACCCCACGAGGTGGATGCCCGACAAGAAAAGGAGAGTCGTGAGAATCGAGATTCCGCTTCTTCCAGGAAACCCCGAGACCGCGATGAAAGAGATAGGGACGATCATCCCAAACGTCGGGACGACAGAGACAGAAGGAGGCGAGACAGCGATCCATCCTATGGCGACAAACATCGTCGAGACCGAGACCGAGACCGAGATCGAGACGATGGTTACCGATCACACCACAGCGACCGCGACCGCCGTGATGACCGGAGACGAGACAGATCCGCCAAAAAGACACCATGGGGCGAGGCACTCGGTGTGGTGGGCATTGGCGGCGCCGCTGCCAGCTTGCTAGGAGTTTTGGCTGAGGCTGCCATGGGAGGTTGACGAGAAAGCGTGCCATCTGGAAGCTTTTGACATTTATTTAATTCTCATGTGTATTCTACACCGTTTCAACGGGTTCCATCCTTTTATTTCTAGGACGATTCTGCTCTTCTTTGTACATTTTTTGGGGGGATAAGCCGGGCATTGAAGATTGGGATATTTCACTGGCATATTGGATTACCGGGTTTCTTTGTGGATTATAGTTTCAAGACTGGGACGCAACCATTCATTCCACTTTGGTTTTTCTTAAAGGGAGGGTATACGAGTGGGGTTCAGAGACGGAGAGCAAGCGGTAGATACCCTAGGTCAGCTGCATCTTGTATATATGGTTGCTTGCATTTGAGCATAGATAGATTGGATGAATTACGACTCATGAATCATATATAATATTCATATTTGTTGCGGTCCGTGAATATTCGCTGTTATATAAAAGATCCTTGTTCTACATGTAGACTTGTTTTCTCTATACACAAATGTATCTGTACCCTCTTTATATACTCTAAATATCCTAAGAAAGAAGAGGGGGGGAATCTACAGCATCAACTCCTCTTCCAGTGTATCCCACCATTCCTTTGCCTTTGCCTCTCTTGCCGCTTCCCCTGGTGGCCGACGCGCCACCTCTGACCTCCTTCTGGGCACCCTCTTCCACTCTAGCACCTTCATGTTGTTCACCCGCGGCCATGGAAACTCCGGATCGTCGGCGCCCTCGAAATCCCGGGCGTAGATGCCCGACTTCTTTTGCGGGAGGATCGCCCGCCATGTGCCGTTGTCCCAGTCGAAGCGGTGCGTGACGTCGGTATCTGGCCGCTGGAGCACGATGTGTCCCTGAGCAGTGCGGTAGCGAAGCTGCGGGTGGAAGAAGTCGGGGAACTCGAGGAGGAGGTCGGGGATGCGAGTGCGCATGAAGGAGCCCTCGCGGGCCTTGGTGGAGGAAGCGGACTTGAGGAGGCGGGTGAACCAGGAGGAGATGAGGTGGTGGGTGTGGTCTTTGAGCAGCTGGGCCTGCCGCCGGCGGAAGGTGGCGCGAGATGTGAGGGACGAGGCGTTGGCCTTGCTCAGGGAGGAGAGGGCGTCTAGTTGGAGGATTTCGTCGGAGAGAGCAATGTGGAAGGTTTTGAGGAGGGAGTTGTAGTGGGGGATTGCGTGGGCGCGGATGGCGTTGAGGGCTTGGCCGAAGGAGCGTTGGTTGATGAGGGTTTTGATGTAGATGTCGAGGTCGGAAAAGGTTGGCGTGATGTTGTATGGCTCCGATGTCATGACGTCCCAGATGTGGCGGACATCCGCGGCAGAGCTAGCGGTAGACAGGTTGCCGGTGTGGATATTGCGGATGGGTTTGAAGGGCTTGGAGGCGGAGATGTAGGTCCAGTTGAGGAGGCTAGACCACGTTTCGTGGGGGATGGGGATGTCATACCGGCGGGAGACGAAATCGAGCAGCTTGGTGCCGAGGATGATGTGGGACATGGATCCAAAGGCCTCAACGATGGCGTGTAAGAGGCGTGGGGTGGGAGTCCCCGTCAGTGATGATGATGCCATAGTAGCTCTCCAAGATCATCTTCTTGAT
>PXNZ01001130.1:0-12000 GCA_003012085.1 Trichoderma brevicompactum
CCCCCCCCCCTTGATAATCATGTCAATCAAACATCAGATATCGTCGGGTGGTCTCCTGCTAACCAACTGTATCAATAATATGCAGCGCAACATTGCACCAATATTCTACGCAATCGCTCGCCCAAACGCGGCCTTGGTCATCATGCCCTTGAAGCAGGGTGACCTCCGCTCCATCATGCCTATCTATTACGACATGGACGACAAAACCTCCGTCTTCTATAGCCTGACGATCCAGATGCTTTCGGTCCTCACCTACCTCCAGGATGAAGGGATATGCCACAAGGCCATCAAGCCCAGCAACATCTTGGTTGACACTCAACATCGAGGTTACGGCTTCTACCTCACAGACTTTGACCTCTCGTCCAACTCCAACGATGAAGAGATTCGTACCGTGGCCCACTTCTTCAAGGCCCCTGAGACGTACATGCCCATCTTCCCCGTCACCACCAAGCAGGACGTCTGGTCCCTCTTTGTGACGTTGGCCGTCGCCTGTGGGCAAATCTCCGAGGCCGAAATGTGCCGCAAGAGCTCGGGGTATGCCAGCAGGGCCATCGAGGAAGCCGGCGTTCGCATGAGCAAGCTGAGGTCAATGGCACAGCGAAATCCCACCTTGAGAGCTCCCGCCTCAACCGTTTTTCACATGCTCAGGCCGATGGAGGCCCTCCGCAACAACGGAGCGATTGAGTTCCCCGAGGTTAGCCCAGAGTATTTTGGCTTGTACGGCAGCGGCCGGTTAGAAAGAGACATCACAATTCCTCTTGGTCCAGATTCATTTATCCAGAATCTTACAGGACCACTTGGGTTGCCGCCATTGGCGACATTCTCAGTCATATCCCCCGACCCGGAGCTACCAGTACTAGCTCCATCCCATCTTAATCTTAATCTCAATATCATGGATCGCTTCATGCTCGAGCAAGCAGCGTCTGCCAGAAACACAAGTCTCGGAGCTGGTGCTTCGTCCTCATACGCACTTATGCGTCAACCGCAATATGAACAAGCCAGATACAGCCAGCGATTCGAAAGCAGCCAAGCTGCCTATCGCTGCATGGAAAGCTGCTGCAACGTTCCTCGCCCAGTCTACACCGAACCTGTTCGACAGGCGCAGTATGACCCTTTCAGCAACTCTCATCAGAGACCTTTCAATCTTCCTACTCCTAGCTTGCACTCGAACAGCCAACCAGTAACTGTTTTCGAAGATCCGAGTGATGTTTGGGGGATTCCCGACTGGATTGCCATGAGCCACATTAACGACGCCAATGCTAACAACAAGGCGTTTGGCACTTGTAGCTTCGCGCTTCCGGGATCGGGGTATATTCGTCCGTACCCGACAGCTTGTGACAATGAGGGCAATGTATGGCTGCCAGCTCCGCCTTCGCCGGTTGACCAAAACAGCCCCATCACGGTTACGACTGAAGATGAGGATGATGAGGATATTGAGTTGCTTCCGCGGACTCCCCCACACAATCGCTTTTAATTATGAAGCTTTTGTTTTTGGGTTTTGCTTGTTTTTTTAAAGAAAAAGAAAAGAAAGGAAAAAGAAAAAGAAGAAGACGAAGAAGGAAAAGAAGAAGAAAAAGGAAAAAAAGAAAAAAAGAAAGGATTTTGCGTCGTAAACAATGAAAAGGGGGATGATAAGAGGAGGATACAGTCTTGCAATTGTGGGGGCTTAGTCTTTCGTTTTGATGCTTTTGGATATTGGTATTTTTCTTTGCTCACGCTCGTTAATCAATGTATCATCGCCTTAGTCCTTCGTTTATACATCATATTATAGTTTCATCTCCAAACTCTCCATCCCCATCAACACCCATCCTCTAAACCACCAACTTCTAGCCTTACACGTGAAGTTGAAAGCTACCCATCTCCACTCTTCAACCTTAGTTCGGCCCATGGCTTTTAGATTAGCCTCTAGTTTCCGGGTCATGCCGGCCGGGGCACTTTTTTTTCTCTCTCTCTTAAGGCGGCCCCATCATGGCATCATCGACGCCATGGATCTTATCAAATCTGGCAGCCCCCCCATGTATAATCAAAAAAAAAAAGAGAAAAGCTACCCCTCCCCCACTATCCTTTGCATTGATAATACAACTTCGCTGATCTCGGAGACTCTTTTCTCGTCTCTTTTTCCTTTGCGCCAGAGGCATTTATTCCACCCACATACCTTGAAATCACTCAATTCTTAATCTACTCATCCATCTGATTCCAATCTACCTCTAGAAAAGTATCATTAAACCCCATCTCACCATGTCAGACAAGAAACGCGCCGTCGACTCAGACAAAGGTAAAAACGTCCCAAAACCCTCAATGCCAACAAACATCTTTACTTACACCAGAAAAAACAGTCTGGACAACCCTCATCACAAACCTCGACTACCTCCCCGGCCTCCTCACCCTCAACCACTCCCTGCGCCGCGTAAACTCCAAATATCCCCTCGTCGTCCTCTACACAGACACCTTCCCGGCCGCCGGCCACGCCGCCCTCAAGGCCCGCGGCATCGCCTCCCAGCGCATCGAATACCTGCTGCCAACCGCCGGCAAGGACTACTCCAACGACCCTCGATTCTACGACTGCTGGAGCAAGCTCGTGCCCTTCTCCCTGACCGAGTATTCGCGCATCGTCCAGCTCGACTCCGACATGCTCATCCTGCGCAACATGGACGAGCTCATGACCCTCGAGCTCGACCCCCCGGCTCTCAGCGAAAACGGCGATGCCTCCTCCAGCAAGCGCGTCTTCGCCGCCGGCCACGCCTGCGTCTGTAACCCTCTACACAAGCCTCACTATCCCAAGAACTGGGTTCCCGAGAACTGCGCCTTCACCTCCCAGCACGCCGACCCGGAATCCGCCCAGACCGTCGCCGCCGATCCGGCCGTCGGGCCCCTGGGCTTCATGAACGGCGGCCTCCAGGTCGTCAATCCTTCCGCCGTCCTCTACGCCCAAATCGTCGCCCACATGGAGGCCGACGCCGCAAACATGGACTTTGCCGACCAGTCCCTCCTGTCGGACCTGTACCGCGGCCGATGGGTCCCTCTGCCGTACACCTACAACGCGCTCAAGACGCTGCGCTGGAAGGGCGTGCACGACAGCATCTGGAGGGACGACCAGGTCAAGAACATCCACTACATCCTGAGCCCCAAGCCGTGGGACGAGATTGACGACAAGGGCGAGTGGACGGGGACCGAGGAGTCGCACAAGTGGTGGATTGATGCGAATCGCGAGAGAAAGGCCGCTGATAAAGAACAGGGCATCACTGACGATTTTTGAATAACCCTCAAGAGATTTTGTATAGATTGCTGGGATTTTTAGGCGAGACGACTTTGGCTTTCATCATGTTTTGGTGTTGGGTATTTTCATAACTGTAGATATGGGATGGGCAATCTCTTTTTTTCATCACCTGGGTAGACATCGAGGATGCCAAAATACAAGAAAGGTAGACACAAGTTTCAATTAACAGCTCTGTATATATCCATAACGCGCAGGCGCTGTCTATCATATAATAATTTGATGTTTGCTCGGGCCGTCATTCTGTAAGTTACCCACACGACATCGTGATCCATCCATTCCAAATTGTTCCAGTGCTACCCAAAAAAAAAAAAAACAAGTAAAGGAAAAAGAAAAGAAAAAAAGTGACAAAAAGCAACATCATTCTGTTCAGGTATAGTCAAGTAATCCAAACGCCCGCCAAACAATTGAATAAATGAGAAGTCGTTGTCGTAAAATGTTTTCCGCAAAAATACAGCACAGAATCATGCTGGCATGCATCCTAAGGAAAAGAGAGGTGAAAATATAGATAAGAAGAAATCTAACCCTTGTGCTCAATCTCCTCAAGCAAGAAGATGTCATCGCTCGTAAAATGGCAGCCGCAATAAACCCGAGGATGATTTTCCTCATGTATATAGGTGTCAAGTATAGTCAAACGTGAACTTTTTTTTTCTTCGTTTTCATGGTTGATACAACATCTCTCGAATTCTGATTTAATGCCTTTTATATTTCTGTGATAATGTTAGTAAATCATCAAGTATTTCAAACAACTAGCAAAACATGTTCAAAGGACTTACCTCGTTGATTCTGCGTTGATTATGTGGATCAATCGAGTTCGTCGCCCCCATCAATGTCTGTCCAATGACCTTTGTAACGCCCACAGCGGGCCTAAAGATGATGGTCGGGGCTCTTCGCAGAACCGCTTTGGCAGCGCTGCTAGCTGATTGACTCTCCATCACCTCACCTGGTACCGCAATAATTGCATCTCGCGCCAGGTTCACATCCCTAGCCAGCGATCTGTAGCCACCACGGATACCTTGGATCACGCCCGTAGGATGGTCTGCATATAGCGAAATCTGCTTTCTATCATCCGCATCGAGGTCATCATCTTCCCAGCCCTCTTCGGGGCGAGACCCAGCACTGAGCATTTCTTCTGCGCCTTGCAGAGCATACTGCGTACCCACTGCAAGTTTCGCTCCAAACTTTACCAACTCTGTGCCGGTTGTGCGAGCAAAGGCAGCGGCTCCTTTGGATATGCTTCGAATGATGCGGCCATCCTTTTGGTATTCCTTGAGGGGAATCTCAACCAGATCCTTGAAGCCGCTACCGATATTGACCAGAGACCTCACAGGCGCTAGACCTCCCAAAACACCAGGAAGTTGGTTGCTTCTGACATCAGGTGTCCAAATATCGTTCAGTGTCTTGCCTAGCCGGTCAAAACCAGAGACTCCGTAAATGATCACATGCCGGAGAACCATCCTAGACTCTTCCAGCGTAATGAAGTTCATAAACTCAGTCGTATGCCCTGACCGGAGGCCGGCATAATCTACTCGCTTAGGTTTGAAGTCCAGCTTGACCGGAATGTCGTTCACTTCAGCTCTCTGCAAGAAGGGGACATCGCTGGGTGACGAGTGAACAGGTACGCTATCGTCTTTAAACTCAAAGAATCGAGTAATAAAGTCGAGCGCATCCTGGTCGACGTGGAGTCTCAGAGGCAAAACAGTGGCCCGGAGCACAATCTCGGAAGCTCCCAGCTCCGGCAGTGGCTTCACCGTCAGCAGCTCGAGATGCACCATGCTGGTTCCCATCTCGCGTTCCCCTTGATCTTGATCATAAGTTACAAATTTCTTCCATGTTGAGGTGGGAACGTGGTCGAAGATGTCAAGGTTCTGGACTCGAACGTCGACGCTGCTCTGCGTTTCTCCAGCTCCGGCAGGGAATGCAACCATATCTACATTGACACCTTGGAGCTCGAAAGTGATTTTATGGTGCTTGCTTCGCTGTAGCTTCAGGCGACGAGACTTGGGGTACCCTCTGCGCATGGTCCGGTTCGTCGTCGCCGTCACTGCCGTTGTGGCGACCGACTCCGTCTCCGTTGCATTATCCGCAAGGCCTTCGTTGATCGCGCGGGCCAACTCCTGTGGGTCTCGGTTCGCAGGAATGCCGATATAGATAGAGTTGAACAAGAAGTCGCCAATGGTCTCTTCATCCTCAATCTCTTCTTCGTAAACCTGCTGTCCGCTAAGCCGCGCTTGGCGCTCGTAAACCTTTGTTTCAACATCGTGAACAGCTTTACTGATTACGTCTCGGGTATGGGTCCAGTCATAGCCGTCAAACAAGTTCCAGATGAGGTGAACATCTCTCACAGACACCTTAAGAGGGCTGCGCTTTACCAAGTGGGCAGGAGCCTTGTCGTAAGTATTCTTGGTCGAGTTCCAGATTTTGGCAGCATGCTCCTCGGCAGCATTTCGGCTGTAGAAGTCGTCGTGGATGACCAAGTCATCACTGTCTTCCGATATGTAGCTGGGAGAAGGATCGAGCCCAGTGATCAAGACTCCCTCGTTAGTATCTTGCATCCTCGCGTCTTGAGATGTGCCGGAAAGCTTCATGGCATCAAAGAGTTCTTCTCCCTCTGGCTCATCTCCGTAAAACTGAGATTCGACACGAAGAGAGCCGTCGCTCCCAAAGCCGGCATCGGACTGGCTCTTGGCCATTTCTTGGGCGCCCGCAAAGTCCTGATCAAAGTCATACTCCCCTTCTGGCTTCCCAAACGCCTCTGCTGAAATTGAAGCAAGCAGATCTTGCACAGGCATCACATTGGTCCTGTATTTGTTCTCCTTGCTTGGCGGCGTCGGCGGCGAGAGTGCATTTGACAGGCTGATTAGAGTTTGAGTTGAATCGGCACAGGTCTCTAGCACCAAAAGATCGTCTCGGACTTCGACTTCTACCTGCTTCTCGCCATCGAAACCCGGGGCGACATTGACCATTACTTTTGCTGATGACATGTAGCAAATATCCACATATCCCTGAGCACACATTGAAACTACTTGAGGGGAAGCTGAAGAGGACGCTCGGCGTCTTGAGTTTGAGGAGACACGTTGATCCGAGGTACTTAGAGAGGCGTCGTTCGTCAGTAGGATCGATGCCTTGTTGATGTCGAGAGTTACATTCGTGACCTCGTCCTTCGGAAGAGCTACGGCGAGGCGCGCATCTGTGAATACGAGGACCATCTTGGACTTTTGGTTGAGGGGGTTCAAGCCAACTAGACAATCTCGAAACGACACGTCCAAAGTCATGGGTTTATTCTGCTTGGCAGTGGCCTCAGTTGGGGACCGTGGCTGCTGTCGCGCCAGTGCTGCGTGAGCTTGATCACCCAGGCTTGCAACTGAGGCGGCAAGGCTCTCTTCAAAATCCTGTGGTGTGGCGTCATTTGCAAGGCCAAGGATGTCCATGATCGTCGGAACACGGTATTCGATGCTTATATCTTGCAGGTTCAGTTTGATGACGGGCTCAATGTCGTCACCAATCATTCTTGCCATGATAACGGGTCCCCGGTTCGCGACCTCTGCCGAGGGATACAGAATCGAAGAACCAATGAGCTCCTCGGTTCTGTTGCGTTTAACAGATATTCCTGATACTGCGACGGCTACCAGCGATGGGACGGTAATATGCCCGGCTTCGAGCTCCTTAATTTCGCCGCTGAGCTGACCAAAGGTACCGCCAAGATCGACGCTCGTGCTGAGTTTATGGATTTTTGCGATGGTCATGAGCCCCGGTCGATCATCCTCGGGGAGATACTTCGCCACGGTGGACAGCTTGGCCATTTCCTCGGCGAGGGTTGGAAGCACCTCGAGCTGAGCCAAGTTCTTCACCCGCACATTCAGCGTATCCACTCCGGCCCTGAGCACCGAGCCCTTCCGTCGCTGTCGCAGGAGAGTATCAACCATGATTTCGTCGCTTCCATGGTCAAACCTGGCTTTGGAGGGAGTAATTAGTTCAAGCAGCTTCTCAAGGTCTGAGTCGTTTGGAGTTGTTACAAACTCCAGCCGCACGCCAATTATTTCCGTATTAATGGCAGGATCTGCCATGGAATTTTTGATGTACGGGCCGGACACGCGCATCATGCTGCACCCCACTCCAATGCCTTCTTCTCTGCTGACAAGCTTAATAGCGTTGCTCTCCGCAACGAAGCTGCACTCTTTGCCAAGTAGCTCGATGTAAGAGCCGCCTATCCGCATATTGATCTTGTTTTCGGAAGCAGCAGACTTGTCATCCGGGTTGATGGGCGTATCAAATCGCACACCTCTTGGCCGCTGCGCCAACGCTGGTTTCGGCGGTGCTTGTTTAGGAGTAGGGGATGGGCTAGAAGTCATTGAGGCACTCATATTGAGAAAGCTACTCAGACCTCCGAACCAGCTAAACGTCTCATCCAGTCTCTGCAAATCAATATGAACAGCCAGTGGCAGCGTTTCAATCTCGGTTTTCACGCTATCCTTGGATTGTGTCATCTTGATACCAATATCATGGCCGTTTGAGAGAAACGTATCTCTCACGGACGTACTCATCGGTCTTGCTTTGTCAAACGAGATGATGTCGCCATTAGTGTATCCAAAGCGGAAGGTTTCCAGGTCAATCCTAGTTTGGACGGCATCCTGCTTCTCCGGCTTGCCTCTTCCAGCGGGATGCGCTGGCACCTTGACAGGTGAGACGGAAATGGCCAAATTGCCCAAGGTTGCGTTAAGAAGAACCTCATGATCAAACATGAATGCTGAAGGATCTAGATGACGTTGAGGGGTATCTGTCACTCCGCCAAGTCGACTCAAGAAATCCAAGGATATTTCCTGCACCGTCACTTTGATCTCTGGACCCTTATCTGCTTGTTGTTCATTCTCGGCGCCCTTGCTTGGAGCTTTGACTGGATTATCCTTCTTTACCGCCTCGAGAAGTTTTCCAACAATCATGGCAAGTACAAAGGCCAGCGAGGCATCAAATCGGATTGACACTGGAGACAAATCCACTTCCAAAACATTATCAGTGCTTTGGGTTCGCCGGATGACAGGCCTGTGATCGTACACAGAGCCAGAAGCTGGTGCGTGCACAGAGAATGCTCCAGGCGCTTGAGGATATACAGAATTACCCATTGCCCGGGCAAGCTCTGCAACTGATTCAGAAGTATCTTCCTCCATTTCGAGATGCTGATGTGTGGTTGGTACATAGACGGAAATAGATTGCAGATGAAGGATTTCCTTTACAACCCGTGTTGGGCCCTTTGGAGTGGCTATGTCCTCGTGTTGTGGCTCCTCTTCTATATCCATTGGTTTTTCCTCTACTGTCGAAGCTTGATCAATCGCTGGAGGACTTGGCTCCTCCTGCTGAGGCTCGGGTTCGGGTTCGGGCTGGGGCTCGGGTTCAGGCTCCAGTGGAGGCTCTGGCAGCTCTGGCTTGGTGGCAGAGTACTCCTCAGTCGCAACGTTGTGAGACATTGTTCTGTCGGATGCGGATGAGCCCTGGGAAGAATTATCGTCCCAGCCGCCGGGCATCGCAGTCGCAGATTCGTTAGCCCGCCTTGGCGAGGTTGGAGGGGACCGAGGAAGCTGTATTGTCTGCTCCATCGGCGGCGGCGGCGGCGCAGTCGTTTGCTCGGTGGTTGGGGGAGGTGAGTGCCTGGAAGATTTGAGCTCTGATATGTCGGCCTGGCTCTCTGCTTTTGAGAAAGCACTCATATACATGCTCTCGGCTTCCTCGTGGGTATATAGATGCGATTGTGTGAGGTCTTCAGCCAAAGTTTCCGAGTTATGACGACCTTGGGATCCCAACTCTGTGGATGAATAGACATCATAGGCACCAGATGGTTCGAAGTCTGGTCGTTGTCGCGATATGGAATAGGATGATTGTGAGTTTTGCTCTCCCAGGGAGCCTCGAGATCCAGATAACCTGCTATCAAACATTCGTCTGGTGGGTGAGAAACTTGACTCGGGGTCTTCAGGCGAGTGAAAGAGTGCATTTTCGGGAGAGCCGAAATCTTGGTATAGCGAGGCGCGGGGAGTCGCAGGGCATTCGTCTTCAGGCACACCCTCATCCTGGTTATCTTCATACTCATATGGAATCGCGAGAGCTTCTTCGCTATCACCCAAAGGGTAGTTGGGTTGATCTAGATCATTTGCATCGGTCATGTAATCCCTAAAACTCCCTTGCAAAGATGGTATAGATCTATGGTTAATGCTCGCTTGCGACGATGTCATGTGCTGGCTGTGAACGCTCTCTCGAGGTGACTGTGACGATCGATCAAAGTTCCCCCGACGAGATGACATTATCGAAGGGGCAAAGGAAGGTGTCTGGGGGCGCTCCAAAGACATGGAAGTCGTTTGCCTCGAAGGCGGGTTCCTTGTCATAAGAGGTGAGGATGTGGCTGACGGCGAAGTCATGGATGACGAGCGGGTCAAGGTAGAGAAGACGTTGGCTTCGGATATCAAATAGGCGCGGACATTGTCGAGAGAGATCTGTCGCTTCCCTTCCTTTGGCGCCGCTACCGGCGATCCTTGTGATTCCTCGCTCCTTGTAGTAACGCCTTCGATGTCGATGCCCTCCAGGGCAATTTGGAAAGATACCGGCTCGGTGGCGGACGAATGCAAGTCCACGGGGATATCCATATCTAGCTGAAATCCCACACCCTTAATCTTTATCTGCATTCGATCAACGATTCCTTGAAGAAACCCGGCAAGGAAGCCCGGCAGCGACAGAGGCTGCCCAGTACCCACGGCCGGTTCATCTTCGCTACTGTCATCGCTCATCGATACAGATGCGCCAAGATCCTGTGTCTCCGCAGCCAGCGCCGCTTCGAGCTTTCTTCGCTCCGATGATGGCTGCGTCTCGAGGAATGATTGCGCAAGATCCACAGTGTTTGGGACGGCCGATGCGGCGTCGTCGGTGGTCGCGGTCGGGTGGCTCGACTTGGACTTGGCATCGGATACCAACACTTTCAGCTTGACATCCACGCCGTCGACCTCGATAGATATAGGGCTCGTGTAAAAGTCCATCGGAATGGTGACTCGAAGGAGTAAGACCTTGGCCTTTTGCAGCGCAAAAGTGCCAGGCAGTTTCAGCAGCTTCTCCAGCTTCTAAAATGGAAGTCAGCCTCCCTTTGTTCTCTCTCTCTCCCATGGCTGCATCCCCTTCAGCGCAGAGCAGGTAGGGCACACTCACATCTAGTTGAACTCCAACATCCCTAAATTCAAACACTGTATTTCTACCCAAGGCAAGATCTAGATTATCCATGTCTAACGCGTCAGAGTCGAGGAGCTCCAGCCGCGATAAAGCATATCGCAGCAGCCGTTTAGGCATGCTGGAGCTCCGAAACGACTGGAAAAGCCCAGCCATGATGGCCTTGCTTCAAAGGTCCGAGTTCTCGAGATGGTTTATGGAGTAAGAGAGGCAGGGTGTACGGCAGCTGGCACTGGTGACGAGAAAGCAAAAAGGCAATCAGATCGTCACCGGCTCCAGGACAAGCAGCCAAACGCTGTGGTAGGCGCGATATCAACAGACCCCCGGCCAAATGCGGGGACGAGGTTCATGATTAGACGGATAGAAGGCGAGGCATCAAAGGCGCGAGGGTCAGCAGTCGGAGGCAAGCAAAGCGCAAGGTGGTTTTTGGCCTTGCCAGAGCTTGCCGAGATGAAGTTTCGTCCCGGAACCTAAAGCCAGGTTCTCTGGAAACTTTGCAGACGTGAGTTGCTCGGGGCTTAGCGGGCTGGTCAAGGCGGAAGGTAAAGGTTCAAGCGGTCGAGGGGCTGGAGGGAACTCATGAGCTGCCCAGGCAGTTAAGGCGATACCACGCAGTACTGCCACTATACCTATGGCGGCAGCGCTATGCCTGAATCAAGGGCCCTGGAGGTCCCCATTCACCCACTAGCTCGTGACGCTCCCGGTAGTCATGGCAGGCAGAGCCAGGGCGCTCCAGCGTCATTTGACCACTGGAGGTGGGCCGCTATCGATAACAGAATGGCGACGTCAGTCTGGATCACGGAGTACCAGAAGTGTCACTGCTCACACCGAGGGTACCACCGACAGGCTCTCGGTTTGTACCTGGCGCAAAGTTCCCCTGCTGGCCCTGCTCCGTGTTGCTCCGTACTGCCCCGTAGGGCACGTTGTACTTTTAGCAGGTACTGCTACCTCTACCTGGAACCTCACTACTAGGTACCTAGTAGTACTCGTACCTCCTCCAGGTAGGGGCGGCACACCCTGCATTTGGTCTCTCGCCTGGCGCAACTGGGCGCATTATAACGTCCTGAGATTATAGGGCCACGGGCTAGGCAACCTGATATCGGCAGTGCAACAGGCGGCGTGTCCAATGAAAACAACACCGCTTCCCTATCGCGACATTCAATTCGCCCCGGACAGCGCACGCATCGGCTCCCCTTGAGCCGGTTGGCCAGTGACGGGGGTGGTCAGACACTGCCCGTATTGCTGGCATATGCATCTAGCAGTGGATCGGCGGGTCGCAGCATGCTCGTACATACAAAGATACGGCCAGGGCCAACCACAGATGCATCCGCGCATGCACGGAGGACGCGGTATTGTTAGGCATCTGAGCATACCGTGGTTTTTTTTTTTTTCCTGCAGATGCTGCCTGCCCCCTTGTGCGCAATGGTGAAACTGAATTGGCTCATCGGTGCTCCGTGTCGATATGATGCTGGTCTTTTCAGTCCAATTGAAGCTCATATACAGAGTGTATATATATATATATATAT
>PXNZ01001131.1:4321-14844 GCA_003012085.1 Trichoderma brevicompactum
TTAGCCTTCGCCAGGAGGTTCTAGGAGATAAGCACCCTAATACAATTACAGCTATTGCGAACCTTGCAGCAATATATCATGCACAAGGCCGATATAGCGAGGCAGAGCCTCTTAAAGTCCAAGTCCTTAGTCTCCAGCAGGAGGTTCTTGGAGGCAAGCACCCAAGCGCTCTTGCAGCTATGCACAATCTTGCTTACACTTGGGAACGCCAAGGGCGTCATCCTGATGCACTCGTGCTAATGCAACAGTGCTGGGAATATAGACGCGATACTTTAGGACCTGGCCACCCAGACACAGTACTCTCTGCCAATGCCGTGGATGAGTGGAAATCTTAAAAAGATCGTTCCGGAAAACTTAACGCGTTGCTACAAAGGGTTCAGTTGCTATGGTCAAGACGAGAAACCGTATGAAGAAATCTATAGCGGGAGTGCTAATTTCGCAAGTAGCAATGAATATATTGCCGCCAGCTAATCACGATGTGTTGTAATCGCTTCCAGTAATGCGGCCGAGAAGGAAAAATCCTAAGGTCTATTTACAGAGGAGATAAGGACACTTGTAAGTCAGATCCAGATTAGGGGGTGGCATTTGGAAAGTCTCATGTTATTGTCGGTAAAGAAATAGAATTAAGTCTATCGTAACAGGCACTCGTAGTATTACTCATCAGACCTTTACTGCTTGAGTTTTTATTGCGAGATAGAGACTGGTGTTCGGGTCAAAGAAGGATTGATGTAGCTCAAGTTCCCTGAGTGTGTTCAAGAGCCAATAAGACAGTTTTCTCAATTTTTTTTACTTCACATCAAAAGAATCCATGTGATTAGATACAATTTCGCCCCAGCTACGTAGTAAAAAGCGACTTGGGAAAGTATCTCTCTTTGATTATATCTCTACCAGTAACACGGCGTTTCTAAGGCCACAGTCTAATTACACTATGTGCTTGAAACACAGAAATAGACTGGCCCTTGTATGCATACACGAGAGAAAACAATGGACTGTAGCACCTTATCCGCCGTCATACCTCTCTCAAATATCTTTGGATTTAAACAGAGCGCGTGTTTATCAGCATATAATCAGACTGTATTCAACCATCGCCAAGAAATGATTGCCAGAGATTGTATAGTATACAAATGATGAAGATGAGGGTAGAATGTATCCCATTGCGCCTCTGTTACTAGGAGGCATGGTACAGAATACGACGATGAATTGGGTTTACTGTTCAAGATACATATAGTAATAATGTGTGCACGTTCCAGGTACACTAAAGATATACACCTTGAGAAATTCAGTAATGTCAAACTGAAACCTACATACTTTTTCCATACAGCATCTCTAATATGCTGCCGTCAAGCATATTTAGCCGCCAATCTTTCCAAAATTTTCAACTACAGAACGAGCATAAATGGGATGAGGTGTATTGGATTGTGTTCGGGCATTAAATTTAATGACTGCAAGAACTTGATGTCAGGTAACGGCTAGTGTTTTACCATAGCAAGGCTGCGGCCTGGGCTGACCGCATCTGTCTTCCCTCGGCTTACTCCTCTTTCCCTTTCGTGGTCTTAGCTGTAGAATTGATCTCTTATTCAGGTATTGAGAACGACGTCTTCCGACTTGTAGAAGGAATCTGCTCTACCAAGATCAGGCCAAAACTCTGCAAAATACCTTATGCCCTTTATTTAGGCCTAGATATAAATCTCGCCTCACTGATTGAGATTCGTTCAGCCATGCGCTTACTCCATACAAAAGAGTTGGCTGCGGGGGGATTTGAGCTGAAAGAATTCGGAGAAGAGAATCTCCCGCGCTACGCCATCCTGTCGCATACTTGGGGTGAGGGAGAAGTCACCTTCCAGGACATGACTCTTGGCCATTTTGCAAGCAAAAAAGGTTACGAAAAAATCAGAGGCTGCTGTGCACTGGCGAGGGCAAATGGATACGACTATGCCTGGGTGGATACATGTTGCATTGATAAGACGAGCAGTGCCGAACTATCTGAAGCGATCAACTCTATGTACCGGTGGTATGAAGAATCTGATGTATGTTACGGTTTTCTTGCAGATGTGCCGTCTGTGGTCGAATTTTCGGAGAGTAGATGGTTTACCAGAGGGTGGACTCTTCAAGAATTGATTGCGCCAGAGACGATGATTTTCCTAGACGAGGCATGGAATGATTTGGGAACAAGAGAGAGCTTGAAACAAGAAATTTCTGAGCGCACGGGTATACCTCTTGATGTTCTCTCAGGCCATGGCATAGAAACGGTAAGTATTGCACAAAAAATGTCATGGGCTGCACAAAGAAATACATCGCGATCTGAGGATCGGGCTTACTGTTTAATGGGCATATTTGGCATCAATATGCCACTATTATATGGCGAAGGGGAAAGAGCCTTTATAAGACTCCAAGAGGAGATTATGAAGGTGTCAGATGACGACAGCATTTTCGCCTGGAAATCCAAACAGCAGAACCATGGATCACTACTAGCAACATCTCCAGATGCATTCGACCAAGCCGCCAACATAGTCCTTGCACGCACTCCCTTTAACGCCAACAAGCCTTTGACGGTCAGCAACAAGGGCATTAATTTGGAACTATCTTATATGGGAGTTGGGCATCAAGGATTGGGGCTCGCTATACTTCACTGTGCAGAGTGTGGCAAAGAGAATTTGCTGATTGCAATTTACCTTAAGGATATCTCCCTAACAATGGAGAACTTTGAAAGAGCCTGGTGCGAAAAATACGAGTTGATTAACCTCACGCCTTTACGGCCGTTTCAATATCCTTCCAGATGGATAAATGTACGACAGCACCGTCCAGTAACGGCGCGAACACGAAATCGCCACCAGAAAGGCCAGCAAAAGCTTACACCGCTAAGGGATAATCCATTACTCTCTCTAGACGACACTTTCCCAGACCCGAGCTCGGGATTGTTCGATAGAGCAATAGATTTTGCAACTGGCTCGTCAACGATACCGCCAGTAAATTGGGACAATGACGAAGAGCCTCCTTCATTTCTCCAGATAGCAGAGCAAGGGCGTGTAAAGGAGGCACATTGGTTACTGTCACAGCGTCAGATCAAACCTGACCGGAAAGATCAAGATGGACGGACGCCCCTGTCTCTTGCGGCCGGGAATGGGCACGTCAAGATAGTATGGCTGTTGCTGGCGTGCCGGGATGTCAAGCCCGATGATAAAGATATAGATGGACGAACTCCCTTATCTCACGCAGCCGGAGAGGGTCACGATGAAGTAGTTTGGCTGCTGCTGACCCGAAGTGATGTTGAAATGCACTCAAGGGACCGTGGAGGGAGGACACCGCTATTCTACGCTGCGCAAAACGGTCACAACACCATCATTTCCATGATTCTAGCTCGTGGAGATGTTCACCTCCACTTGAGGGACAGTGGTGAACGGACGCCACTGTTCTATGCAGCAGAAGGCGGCCATGAGGCTTCAGTCAAGATGCTCCTCGCGCGAAGCGATATGGACTCGGATGCGAGAAATGAGAAGGGCTGGTCGCCTCTCTTCATGGCCGCCATGAATGGGCACGTCGCCATCGCTCAGATACTGATTGACCAAGGAGCCGATATTGAGACACAGGATACGAATGGCCAGACGCCGCTATGGTGGGCAACTCAGAATAATCACGCAGAAATTGTCCAACTGCTGCTTGAGAAAGGAGTAAATATGGAAACAAAGGGCAACAGGGATGGTTGCACGCCGCTTTTGGTAGCAGTTCATCGGGGGCATGAAGCCATTTTCCATATGCTACTTGACAAGGGAGCCGATATCGAAACAACAGATCATTATGGCGAAACTCCACTGCTTGTAGCTGCTCAGGATGGGCGCGAAGCCATTGCAAAGACACTGGTTGAAAAGGGCGCAGCTATTGATGGAGGAAATAAACAAGACCAAACGCCGTTATGGTGCGCTGCTAATAGAGGACATATTGGTATCATGAGACTGCTACTTGATAACGGCGCCGACGTTAATGCCAAGACTCAGAGAGATGAGACGCCGCTATCGTGGGTAGTCAAGTATGGGCAGGACGAAGCTGTTGTGGAACTGCTGCTTGAAAGGGGCGCCGATACTGAAGTCGGTAGTGAAGTTGGCCAGACGCCGCTCTATTGGGCAAAGCTGGGAGAGCGGGAGAATATTGTTCGGATACTTGAGAAGTATTCGCCGCATGGGGAGGATGCAAAGGAAAAGGGAGGTAATTTAAGTAAGACGAAGCAATTGCTTCGTTCGTTCAAGTCGTGAGCCTGCACGTCTACTCAGGGAGTACAAATATCTAAGTGTTTACATATATCACAATTTGCTTAACTACTGTTTTTTGTACTACTTTAAGTAAAGATTTGCTTTCCATTATGAGTGAGGGGGCCTAGATCTTGCTCTATTGACAGTCATATTGGCGTGTTGGTCAACAGGTGGCAAGAGGCTGAATATAATCGTATAGACCAGGGGCTTCACATTTGACATTGGCTTTTGTATTCACTTTATGGACATATAGAATGGACAAAAGATGTTCTCAAGGTTCTACTTGCCTTATCCTTCAGCACAACTAAGAACTCCGGCTTGAGGATAAGAACATATCCGTCACACGATGGCCAGGCATCAAGACACAAGGATTAACCACTTATTCCAACTTTTGATTTCTTACAAAATCAAACCAGTTTCATAAAAACTCTATACACATGACATGTTATCCTCATACATAAAAATTGCACCATTCCCAGCCCCTGGTCCATCTCCAGCTCCAACTCTCGGTATGACTAACACCACATACATTAGTCCATCACAGCCACCCCGCACTAGGCATCCTTCGACCCAACAAACCAATCACAGCCCGATTCTTCACGACAACCCAACAATATCCCATAAAAACCAGAATAAACACGCTGACTCCCAGTGAAGTAGCTGATTACGCAATTCACAGAGCAATGGCTCAGCGAATTAACAATTAGGAAAACGCTCTTCGGAGTCTTCACTTTTTGCCTTCTGTTCGAATATTCCTCAAGGCATATATTTTTTGGTTCTGATCTCTCGGCCTTCTTCTTCCATGTATACCCCTCCCATAGTAAATAACGCTACTCCGTACAGAATACACGTACCTGTTGATGTATTTTTATGCACGTAAAGTAACTTCCAACTAATACCACTACGTATCTCTTATTAGTAACAAGCCAATCACGCCCCCTGATGCCATAGCATGCTATATAAGTCAAAATAAACGAGCTATTGCCCAGTGAAGTAGCTGAACTACCTACGTAAGAACCTTCGGTCCTTCGGAACATTTCGTTCATTTGAACGAAAAGTACTGATAGCTTGCTCCCAGGAGCCTTCACTTTTTGCCCCTCTGTTCGAACATGCCCAGCAGCATCTTTTTTTACCCTCATCTCCTTTCGTCCACCCCTGGCATGATAGTGACATACTTGTAGAGTCGTACATTATGTAAACATATTCTTACGTATGTAGAAATGTACTTTCTGCCTGGAAGGCATTTCCCGTAAACAAGCCAATCACTCACCTTGCTTCATTGAGTCATAGCATGCTATATAAACGAAAATAAAGCAGCCAATCTGCAGTGAAGTAGCTGGATTAGCTCAAATGTTTAAAAAACAGCCTTTTGGATCCTGCTCCCCATGGGAGCCTTCACTTTTTGTTCATTCCTTCGAATATCTCCTGAAGCACCTTTTTTTTCCTCCTCCTCCTCCTCCCCATCTTCTTCTTCCCCAAGACATCAGTGAGATGCTTTGTAGACTTGTGGATCGTGCATACATAGTTTTCTGCATAAGTGGAGGCCACTGGCTGCCTCTTACGTATATCCAGGACAAGGCCAATCACCGTCCTCTCTCCTTCAAGCCATACCACGCTATATAAGTCAAAATAAAGCAGACAACCTGCAGTGAAGTAGCTGGATTACGGCCTGACCGCACAATAAGATGTACTGATTCCGCTCCCTCGGGAGTCTTCACTTTTTGCCCATCCGTTCGAACATCCCCCGGAGCACTTTTTTGCTGCTTTTCTCTCCTTCTTTCCCCCTCCTCATGCACCCCCCTGTATATATTTAGTAATGCCATGGACCATGCAACCATCCTTTTATGCACGCTTGAAATGACCCGTTACATGCTTCCTACCAACAAGCCAATCACTGCCCATCGTTTTCCGAGCTAAGAGTGCTATATAAGTTAAAATAAACGAGCTGAATACCAGTGAAGTAGCCGAAAAAGACTTTGGTTGTCACAGAACTTTACCTTCTGTTTTCTGCTCCCTCGGGAGCCTTCACTTTTTGGCCCTCTGTTCGAGTAGCCATTGCTGCATCTTTTTTTATTCTTTCCTTTCAAGTATCATTTCTATGATGTAAATGACTATAGAAGTATATACATGTCTGTTGATTCTTTTTTAGAAGTCATCTTAGTTGCATAGTACTAGACGTATATCTCGAGACACAAATATTCCAGCATTTACTCCAACTCCTTCACCCAAAACATCCAAAATCATCTTTCCAATATCCATACATGACACAAACACAAAATACATGCAATTTCACACCAAAAAGCCCCTCCATCGAGCTCCCCCAACCTCCAGGCACCAGCCGGAGCTAGCACATCTCGGCGTGACTAACACCAGCACAGCCCCACCAACCAACACCAATCAACGCCCAACTTCACGCCACGCTCCAACATCCCATATAAGTCAAAATAAACAAGTTGATATTCAGTGAAGTAGCTGAATTACGCAGTCTGCACTAAGGTTCATATAGCTCCCCCCAAGGGAGTCTTCACTTTTTGCCGTTCTGTTCGAATTTCGCTTGCGGCATCTTTTTTTGCCCGCTGACTGTGTGAGGGAGTAAATTGCGTATATACACGTGTGTGTACGAAGTTGCGTAAAGAGGTTTACTTGTTTTCACCCATTTAGTTTGAAACGCTCTAGATGTACTCAATAGGACGAACAAGACATCAAGATAATACAGCATATTCTGTTTAAACCATTGTAGCTTTACACTGTATGTCTCCTCCATATTGCGGCCATTTACACAAGTCACTACAATCAAGCAAAGCATCTCGACCAGAAAACAAAGACAGTCACAAAGCACAAAACCAATTTAAAGTCAAACCGACTCATTTTATTCATCACACTATCCGGATATCTCTATCCCTAATGCACGTCAGTGCTGTTCCCTTTTCCATCCCCCCATCCCTTCCACACTTGTGCCCAAAAATAAACCAAAAAGGCATAAAAAAGTGAAACAAAGGAAATAAATATTCTCCTTGCCAGATATTAGCATGCGTCCTAACAAATCACGGGGCCGGGATTATTTTTTAGGACAGAGCAAGATGAGAATCAGAGAGTAGAAAAAATATTTGAGCCATTTCCCCCCATCCTCGACATGATCGCATATATATACGTGTAAATCATACTATGTTCAAATTTGCAGAGCGTTTGTGCTAGCAAACACAGTTCGAGTCATCACCACTGTCCTAGCAGCACCACATCCCCCCAGTCCCGGCAGAGGCCCGGTCGACGTGGGCAAGGGGACGCTTCCTGAAAAGTATGGTTTCCCCGGGTGTTCTGGGACAGCTCCCCTCGCATCGCCTTCATTCCCAGGACTTGTTTTGGGTCCTGGGGCTACAGTCAAAGCATCTTTGTCGTCCTTCTATGACGTCTCGAAAGAGGCAATGGTGCCGCAGAAAGTGTCGCGGTTGTCGCGATCAAAGACAGCCTGCTGGCCGTTGAGGTTGATCATGCTGATGCTGGCCTTGGTGCTAATACCAAAGAACTTGACCTGGGAGTTCTGGACGTCAATCATGTTGTCCTGGCAGTTGTTGAAGTCGACACAGGTGCTGCCGCTGGGCTGGTTGAGGTTGTAGTTGTTGAAGAAGCTGTACATGCCAGCGCCGTAGATGAGGGTGTTGCTCGAGTTCACAATGCGGATACCCCAGGTGCGGGCACAGGTGGAAGTGGTGCACTTGGACCAGTCAGGATCAGCATACTTGGAGTTGGTGGTGAAGGGAACCCTGGCATCGGGATTGCCCTGCATGTAGGCGGTCTCAGTCTGCAGGATGTTGCTGTAAACGTTCTGGGCGTTGTTAAAAGCGTAGTTGTAGAGAACGCTGTGCTCCGAAGCGGTACCCCACAGCCAGGCACCCTTGGTGCTCTCCAGCAAGAGACCACGGCCGTTGTAAATGTTCACCTGGTTGTGGTCGGCGAGATCGAGCTCGTGGTCGGACACCCAGAGCCAGGTGTTCTCCAAGTAGATGCTAGCGGAAGAGGTGACGTGCAGGAGCAAGAAGGCGCCGAAGCACGAGGGGTTGGGAGTCGTGTTCACGTTGGGAGTCTTGACACAGCGGTCCGACTGCAGCTGAGTGCCGGCACTGCCGCCAATGCGCCAGTGGACATCCCAAAGACCAGCAGAACCCTGAGAGGAACCGGCAACGTTCCACTGCATGATGATGGCACCGGGCTGAGGGCCGAGAGTCTCGAACATGATGTCCTGAATCTCAACGTTGCCAACATCGCCGGGCTGGCCAACCTGCCAGACAGGCTGGGGGTTGTTCTGGTCCTTGAACTTGGTGCCGCCAACCATGATGAGGGGCCAGACCTCGCCGACAATCTTGATGTTCTTGGGCACCCTGATGGTGTCGGTAACAACGTAAGCACCGTGGTCGAAGTAGACAATCTGGCCCGAGCTAACGCTGTTGAAGACGGCCTGGATGGCAGCAGTATCGTCAGTGCTTCCATCACCACGAGCGCCACGAGACTTGACAGAGACAAAGCTGCTGGCAGGCACGTTCTCGTACTGGGGCTTGCTGCGGGTGAAGATCTTGCCACCAGCTGTCAGAGCGGCAGGCTTGCTAACGGTGGCACGGGTGCCCTGGACAGCTCTTCCGTTGGAGTTGGTGTAGGCACGGCCCTGGGTCCAAGAAGCGATGTTAGAGTTTCCTCCAAGGATGGTAGCTCCGGTGAGAGAGTTCTTGACGGCAATGGGAGTGTTTTGTGTCGTGTCCACGTTGTCCAGAATGAGGGTACCAGCGCTGCCGGACTGGTTGGGGCTGTAGTTGGTAAGGATACCGACCCTGGTGTTGGTGATCTTGCTGTCGGTAAGGATGATGGAGCCAACCTGCTGGTTGTTGCCTCCCGAGCTCATGTCAATACCGACGTTGGCATTGTTGATGGTGAGGCCGTGGAAACTCCACAGCCAGTTCCAGTTCATGTAGATGGCGGTCTGGCAGCCGTTGAAGACGAGGTTGCGGCTGGTAAACTGCTGGTTGCCGACCCAGATGCCCAGGGCACCACCGGTGAAGGTAAGGTCGTTCAAGAAGCCTCCAGAACCATCCTCCATCCAGATACCCTGCTGCTTGTTGTTGGTGCTCGTGTCGGTGTTCATGATGAACTGGACATTCTGAATGGAAGTGGCCTGAGCAACCTGCCAGTGAATACCAGTACCGGTGGAGATGGGTTGTCCAGTCAGGTCAATCTTGAAGTTGCGAACCTGGCGGAAGAAGTTGTTGGTGGCACCGTAGAAGCGGGGGTTGGAGTCGATGACGGCAATACCGGCGAAGTTGGCGGAAGCCTTGAGAGTGGGGAGGTTGGTGGCATCACCGATCAGATGGGTGTAGTAGAGGAGGACGATGGGCGACGAGACGATGTAGGTGCCAGGAGGGAAGTAAACGATGGCGGGAGTGGTGGTTTGGGAATCGCAACCACTTCCACATCGGCCACCGGCGCTGAGGGCAGCGTTAATGGCCGCAGTGTCGTCGGTGACACCATCACCCTTTGCACCAAAGTTCTGCACATTGCGATAGACTTGGTAGCCAGAGCCGGCGTTTGAGTACGGGACAGTACCCTGACGCCCAATGTTGGGAAGCCACCAGTTTGTCGCGGCAGCCACAGCCTTTTCCTCGGCGGCAGGGGCCGGTGCGGCGAGGGCCGGCACCGAGAAGAGGCGCAAGGCCAGAAGAGAGGCCGTCAAGATGGTTGAGAGGCCCATCATGACCAGGAAGCAGTTGGATACAGCTGTTCTGCGATTCGGGTCTCGAGGTTGACGTAGATGCTGCTGGGCAGATATAGGCTACACAAGAGAAAGAAGAAAACAAGGTCAGCGGTTTTGTTCAAGAACAAAGAGTTTGTTTGCCCAGACACAATCTTTTTGTATAAATGCACAGTTGTGTGTGATGAGATGCAGGAGGGGGAAGAGGCGAGAGACATGGGAAAGGGGGGTTTTTGGACGGGAGCCAGAGGAAAATGGACTGACTCTGAATGCCCTCTCCCTCACAAAACTTCAAGCTTGAAGCCTTGCTATTGACTGAGGGTGCGCAAAGGAGCTGTCAATGCGCAGGGAGGAAAGCGGCGATGATGAGAAGAAGTGCTGGTGAGAGGATTGTGAAAAGTGAGGCCGGGCAAGGCCCTTTAATAGACATGGGCAGTGAATGAGAAAACCCCGACAATACAACACAATACAGCGGCAAGAGAAGGGATTGTGGTGATGCATGGCACGGCATGGCAGCAGGAGTGTTGAATCGACACCCCCCCTTG
>PXNZ01001162.1:0-12661 GCA_003012085.1 Trichoderma brevicompactum
CTTTATATTATAATTAACTCTATATTAATAATATTAATTTTAAAATTTAAATTTATAAAAGTAATATAAATATTTATAGCATATTTACTATTCCTCTATCTGTAATAATCTTTCTATTTATTATTACTTGCTTTACTTTATCCCTGTAAAGTTGCTGCACTAAATACAACTATAAGATTCCGAGCCGCAAATCTTCACTCTCAGTTCGACAATCTACCTTGAGAGTCCAAGCTTAACTCCGTAGCGGGATGTGCATTCCATCCAGCAGCAAAACTCTATCGAATGTTGCGACCAATATAACTTAAAGCTAAAGCCAAAAGACGCTTGTGGTTCGCATCAACTTTCTAGATCATACAAGACAATCTTGGCAGCGAAATTGGATTGCCATGGCCAGTCCAACGGGTCGCACTCTCTTCAAGAAAAAAGAAGGCATTCTATCTTTCACTAGTGATCACAGAGCTATAACATGGACGCCGGCTTCGGGAGGACCTGCAACAGTCTCGCTACCTGTTACCAATATCACCAGTAATCCTCAGTGGCATTTTCTCCAGGAGGTGAATGTTGCAACTAACGCGAATCAGATCTTCAACAAACCCCCGACAGCTCTCCTAAAGTTATGCTTAAAATATTTGAAAAGTCAGAAACCGCAAACGAACCCGTCACATATCTGTTTCATTTCAATGCCCAGGAAGCCAAAGCAGAGGCCCAGGCTGTCAAGGATCTCCTCTCTCGACTCTTGGCCGATCTCCGCAGCAGTGATACAAACGTATCCAAGCTAGTCACCACAACTGCAACACCTGTTCCAAATGGAGAGGGTCCAGGAGGTACGTCTGCGACTCTAGCATCAGCCAGCGGCGGAAATGCGCAGCCCATCCCTCCAAAATGGTTCGATGATAACCAGTTGAAAATAAATATTGAGCTGCAACAATCTCTTATGAAGAAAGACAAGAGTCTGCACCAAACGTACATGAACGCGATAGCAACTAAGCCAGATTCAATGACCAGTGCTGCTTTCAACTCTCAATTCTGGTCTATGAGGATAAATCTTTTGAGAGCCCATGCCATTGAAATTAATCAAAAGAAAGGCGCATATAATGTCCTGTCAACCGTCAAACCACGAACTGTGGACGGAGAATTGAAATTAAACATTAGCGTTGAGCAAGTTCAAATGATATTTGCTCAGCACCCGTTAATCAAACGAATATACAATGAGAACGTGCCAAGACTATCCGAGGCAGAATTTTGGTCGCGATTCTTTCTCAGCAAGCTAGCCAAGAAGCTCAAAGGAGAGCGTGTCACTGATAATGAGCCTGCGGATGCTATCTTTGACAAATACAGCGTTGATAGCAATACGCAAGATGCTCACGCTAAAATTATGACCCTGTCTGTTCCTCATATAATCGACATTGAGGGCAATGAAGAGAACCAGGGGGGGTTCAAAGGCGGTAACGCCAAGGATGTCGAAATGCGGCCTCGAGCTAATATCCCCATCGTTAGGACGCTTAACAGTTTGAGTGAAAAAATCATGGCGAATGTTCCTCCCTCTGATAATAATGCATATGATGCACGGGGCCTTTACGATGCATCCCGAGAGCTAATTCTACGCGATTTAAGAGGAGACGGAGAGCAACAGCGTATCATGCTCAACATCAAGGAGAGGAATAACTTTTTCTCATCAAAAGATTCCCCATCCCAAAAAAAGAGTAGTCTTCTCGGGAATCAGCGGCCTGACGAAATTCTTCTCAAAATGCAACACTTGCACACAGTTGGGCAGAATAAGGCTAAAGACGCTGGGCTTCAAATAAACATAGATCTCGACATAGATAGTGACAGTGACAAAGAGTCGAAATCTGGACTCAATACTGCTCGTGACGCCATTAAAGAGGCAGAGAAAGATGTCATGACTGGCGTACACCAACAACGTTCTCAAAAATATGGACGAGCCTCGGATGATACCTCTCCTATGGGGATACCTACCCCAATCTCTGATAAGTGTGCTCTTACTCATGCCACAACGATCGAGTTTCTTCACCAGTTTTGGGATGGCTTCCTCTCTGGCGACTCTGATCGAGCTATGGAGGTTCAATACTTGGCGGAATCATTAACAAGATCCATGGCACGTATTCAGGCTGTAGCTGATGAGGCCGAAGTTGAAAGAGAGAACATTATTCAAAAACGCAAACAGGAGATCCGTAGCCATTTCGAACGTACTGGGAAAAAAATCCGCTGGAAACCAGATATGGTTGGTGGCGGCCGCGACGTCGTCTGCAAGATAATGCAGCCGACGTTGGATGCATTACGACGAGCACAGGAAACTTATTCCAAGGCATTGGGTGAAGAGGGCATCCAAATATCGACAGAGAGCGCTTGACAAACTCACCCCCATTACCTAGTAATCCGAGAACTAGAGGTGTGCAGAAGTAAGAGTGAATATTCTAGAGGCCAGCATTTACTTCGTATATCACACCTAGGTACTACTGTAGCTAGCGGGAGTCGAATAATTCCGTTGCATGTTACAGCTTTCCTTTTCGCTTATGTACTTACCACTCCGGCACCGAGTATCAAGTCCGTTTTAGTGTTGTGCAACATCAGTTCTAATACTACTAGGTGTAGCCTGTCTAATCGAAGTCTAACACAGCCCACGTGTCACTACAAGAGCTCCTCAGGTATTTGTAGGTTTCTTATGTACTGTCACTTCTTTTGTACTGTTTTACTGCTGTCGTTGTCCTTTAGACGCGTCGTGGATCATCTAATGTGGACGTAACGCTTATCCTCAGCAAAACTAAAGCCCATAGTTGACTTCTTGGCGCTTCTTTTTTTGTTACCGTACTCCTCATCGAACTTGCGGATCAGTTTTAGAGATACCATATCCTCGCTGATGCTTGCAGGAATGCTCTTTACAGCCTTTTCGAAATGAGCCTTCCGGAGAATTCGTCTTTCAGGGTATTGGAAAGCGTCGGGCCCTTTGTGATTGGCTGCAGCCTCGTTTTCTTCTTCCACCGCAGCCATTGCGGCTGTGACACACATATTCTTGAGATCAGAGCCCGAATAATATGGGGTTCGCCGTGCATACTCCTCCAGTGATACAGAATCATCTAGAATCTCGCCTTTAAGTAGTAATTCTAAGATAGCCCGGCGGTCATTCTCCATAGGAAGATCAACAAGAATCTTTCGTGGTAATCGCCGTAAGACAGCATCGTCCAGATCAAAAGGTCGATTGGTGGCAACCATTATGAAGGCGTTCGTCTCTTCGATACCGTCCCATTCCTTAAGAAACTGGTTGATATGTTCACGATGCGATGCCCGGTTGGTGAACATACTTCGACTAGCTAACAAAGAGTCTGCCTCGTCAATGAAAACAACACAGGGTGTTAATTTTTTAGCCAAGGTGAAGACCGCACGGATGAGTTTCTCGCTTTCCCCAACCCACTTGTCATTAATAGATGCACCGCTGACCTCAAGCATATTTGCGCCACTCTCTTTAGCGACTGCCTTTGCTAACATGGTTTTACCCGTTCCAGGAGGTCCATATAAGAGACAGCCTGAAATTTTATCTTGCGCCAATACGCCATAGGAGAATGCATCCGGCCGCACGAGGGAAAGTGATGTTAGAAGTTTCAGGGCAGATATTGTTTCGGGAGGAGCATGAACGTCTGCAAATGTTGTTCGAAGATTCTCTCGATTAACTTGACCAGAAGCTATTCGTTTCTCGTATTCGTTCAACTTCAGCGTAGCGCGACTCTCCATTATATTAGGATCGTCCCCAACTGAGGGCATTCCTTTGATGGCATCCCCTTCAGCCCGATCCTCGTTAAGGTGGCTATGGCCAGGGCCCTGTTGTAAGTTCCCCAACGCAAAGCGTTCTAGAAAACCGGTTGGCGTAGTGTCACAACTGGCCTTGCCTTCCTGTGGTTTCAAGGCACATGCCAAGTGATAAATTTCTGGTGCTGGTAGAATTGAATCTTGTAGGATCGAAAACCTCGGCGGTGACGAGCGTGAAAAAGACAGCATGGCTTCAGATAACAGGCCAGACACCCGCAGCGATGCTTCAGGATCCAATGCTCTCAGCATACGAGTGATATTATTGACATTCTCATTGAGATAATCAGTTTTTTGCAGATGGAATGGCATTTGAGTCCCAACGTTCTCCTTAGACACGGTATACCGTTCAATAAAGTCAGGTTGGATGTGACGAGTGACGACAAAGTCGCTGGTGGCAAATTCCTTAATCGCATTCTGATATTCTTCTGACTGTTGTTCGCACGATGAGGACCCCAGTATAGCAATTGGTAAACCTTGCTGCCAAGCAACATCAACGAGGGCTCGCAGCCGACTAATCAGTAGAGATCCCTCGATTGTCATGCTTAATTCGATGATATCATGAAGATGAACCAACACCGGCCGTATGCGAGACTGTGGGTTTCCGGGGCTTGTGGATCGGATAATTTGGTCCAGTATTTTATCGATCTTAAGATTTTCCCACTTACTGAAACTTTCATATTCTCCTTGTCGTAACTTCTGTAGCTCCTCTACAACAGTCGAAGAGTTTGAATTGTTCGTGCTAATTCCAGCATCTGTATCAAATTCATCATCTTGACTCTCAGGCAGTCTCTCATCTCGACCACCGGCGATTTTACCATTCAATTCAGCGGCTCGGAATCCCAACATTGAAAGGGTTCCACGTGAATAAGCCCAATTTTGACCCAGATAGTCACCCACAAGTTCTGAAAGGTCATATGCCTCCAGATGAACTAGGTCCGCGCCACTATAGTGCGCGAAGTGTTTCCCAATTGCCTCCGAAATAGACTTTCCTCCATACCCAGACAGAGCCAGGATTGTGATTGGCCTCTTACTTGTTTTATAATCGAATATTGGTGGTGGCGATGTGAGTAGCTCACGATGTATCAATTTCCGTAGAGCAATAAACGTGTCAACAGGCAGATCAGCAATAATTTGGGATAAAGAATAATCATATCGCTCAGCAAAGCCAAGTTGATCATCCAATGAAGCATCAAGGGTGGGGAATTGATCGTGGTGACCTGGTATGCCGCTGTTTAGGATTTTAGGAACATGTGACCACCAAAAAGGTCGCCCTCTGTGGGAATAATCGAATGGGTGGTTAGGGCAGATAGCATCAATCAAATGCTTAGCTGAGTCAATGGTCATATCCCAGATCCGCACTGCTCGGGCTATGAACTCAGGAGATTCCCACTTTCTATCATCCTTATCTAAACGGGAATTTTCCAGGTCTATAGCGAGTTCACCACCTCTAACCAAAAGATGCCTCAATGCCGCCTCGAAATATGCCGCCAGGGCCTCATACTTCTGCTTGGCAGAGGGTCCCTGCTCGACAAGAAGTCGAGAATTCTTTGCATGTCTTGCATCTTCTGCCAACGCAGTTGGTAGTTGTGGCTGTTCGTGAGGTGTGTAGAGTGATACATTATTTTGAAGAAAGCTTTGTGGTAGTTCGACAGGTGGCAGAGCAGACACTTGTCTCCTCCTTTGGTGGCGCGTCCTTATAGATCCAGTTGTGTATCCTCTCCACCTCCCACCGGATGTTTCTGTGCCGTTTTGATTTTCAAGCTCGTCATTGTGTTCCGTCGAGTCCTCATCATGGTTGACGCCGTTTCCTCCACTGCGGCTGTTTAGCTGGATCGCAGACGTATGTATGGCGCGTGGTATGCGTGATGAGAGCCTGACGGCCAATGGAATCATTGGCAAGATTCCAGCAGTCTGTATATGCATCCGATTGTGTAGCTAGCGAAGGATCCAATGCACAGCTCACCATCAAGCAGGTTAGAGGAGACGGAGCTTAAGACTAGCAGTATTTAGCTGTATAAATACACCCGCATACTTACTAAGATATCAGGTAGTTGACCAAAATGAACAGAGCACTTTGGTAAAAGAAAAGATTATACAATTACATGAATGTATGGTTTTCGTGATTGAATAAATTGATGAATATAAACCATGAAGTAAAATTCTTTGCATTTGTTCCCGACAAATGTTAGCAATTTTTAGTTTAGCCTTTAGCGGTACTATCGATATAGAATGCACGGAGTATGTACTCCGTACTTGTATAAAACGAGATAAGCCCGATAAAGCTAGTGGCTATTTTTAACGTACTTTTAGATCTAGCACTGCAAGGTACCTAAGTAGGTTGGTATACAAAACGTTTCCGAGGTGGGGCATGTTTACCGTTAGCATTCAGATCAAGCATCAACTTCGTTCAGCGTCATGGAAACAACAATAGCAGACAATGTCTAATTGGAGAGAGCTCGGAGTAATACCGGACTCTGAAGATGAAGACGAATATTTAAACGATGATGAGGCGCTACCTCCACCGCCCACACAAAACTTGGTTGAAACTGTCATTCCGAAAATCAACTATTCAGAGGATATATGGGACTTTCACGGATCTGACGATGAAGGGCAAGGGAACATTCCCACCCCAAAGGTCTCCCCATCGTTAGCGAGGCCAATTCCACAGGGGCAGCCCAACCCTTCAGCAATCTCATCTGCTCTTACAGAGGATCCCGCCCAGAATCAGGTGCAGCCATCTGTAATTCATACAGAGACACGCTCCCCCTTCCTCGTATCTGCGCTCAACGAGGTCGCTTCCCGCAGTGGCCAGGAGATAACGGATGTCTCTGGCCGCACGGCTGGAGGTACAAGAGCATCCAGGAGCAATGGCACCACTGTCTTTATCTCATCGCCTCCAAACCCCCCCAACTATTTGACGACAACTATCGACAGCGAGAATGATCGGCGTGCTACTGACTGGGAAGCTACGGAGACTGCTTCTGGCCACAGACGATTTTTACGGCCTCGAAAACCGATTCAAGAACATCCATATCTCCTAGAGAATGCGCAATATAGCAATTTTCTCAGGCAGCATGGAGTAAGACCCGTAAAGGTGACCGTTAATACGGACATATCCCACCCAGCAGGAAGTTTACCGGATGATGACTTTAGCCAGTATAGCCAATATGGTACTTTGCCTCCGGGAACCGATATAACGGACAGCAACAGTTTTACGGTAACCCCAGGAGAAAATCTTAGTCTGGATATATCTCCTAGTTCATCAAATCCGCCACAACATTATATCCAATCAGTGAGCGAAAGCTTCGCTAGCCCGCTGGCAGATGCAGTTGATGATAATATTTTAGACCAAGACTTACCAGACTTGGATCAGCTATTGAACCCAAGCTCGCGGACTGGTGAAAAGGAAACAATAGTACAAAATACTTCCCAATTCCAACCGCTCACCCAGAGAATCAGAAGGCGAGATATTGTTTACAGTAATTCACCAGAACCTTACACCGCCATCGCCCAAGTATCGGATTCTCCTAATTCCTTCACGGAGTCGTCAGATTCAGATACTCAGCAGATTGTACACCCACACCGCAGTAGAATTAGCGACAAGCAAAACCACTCTGCAGAAACATGGCCAGGTCTTCTCACTTCTGCTTCCGTGATAGGAGTACCGGCCCACGATGTCGGCAGTCAAGAAAGGCATATCCAGCAAGAGCATCGAGGGAACCCCGAAACAAGAAATGAGGTTGAGAGTGATACACACCAATTGGTGACTGAATTTAGGCGCCATATCAGAGGTGTTCTTCCCGCATCTTGGCTTCGACTGGACCAGCAACTGAGTAAAAATAACCACCGCCAGAATTCCAAAAGGAGATTGCAAAATCGGCTTCCAAACCAGCAGCAACGTGGAATAGCTCTCACAAAAGCGGTAGCACCCGGTTCTACTGTCCCAGATACTCTCCCACAGGAACTAGATGAATTTCTTACGGAGAATACAACAGATAACATTGCTGATCATCAAGCCGAGATGTCGCCCTCATCTTCTCTGGACCACGAAATCGATTGGATCGATGAAAGCCAGGCTGTGGAGGAAAATCATGTACACGTTGTAGTTGCCGGTAGCAAGCGTCAGCTCCAGCCCCCTAAGGATCCAAAGGGCAATAGGAAACGAACCAAAGTATCAAACGGATCTCGAACTCGGTTTACCAAGACTCAGTCAAGGCAGCAAGCGATTACTAGCTTTCTTCATCCTCAGCCAGATGAATTAACTGAATCCTTTATAATTGACCATTCCGCGGATGATCGTTTGCAGGGGTCGAGCAATAGACAAGGAAACTTAAACGGCAAACGGCAGCCACCTTTAAAGCCCCTGCCCTTGCTGAGTATTCTCGATACAATAGAGCCAACTGCTCCTAGATTCCTGCGCATTGCTGCACGCTCTGCCAAGCAAACTTTGAGCCAGGGGCGTAGTAGTGTTCAACAAAAAATGATCAAACTTGCTACCAGGCAAGACCAAGTAGATGCTATGTCTGTTTTGGAGAAATGGAAGTTAGGGTTCATTAAACAACGACCTTCAGTCACGGCGGCTAGGAAGTCCAAACGGAGACAGCACAGGGGAGCAAGTACGTTTCAAGAACACAGGGGGAGTGAAGCTACCTCAAAGACATTGTTCGGTACACTAGGAGGTCCCTCCCGCAAGCTAGTCCGGCATCTTGGTGACAGCGGCATGGTTAGCTATCGACAAAATGCTTCATATGAAAATATCAAGACGAGGTTCACGCCAAATATAGGTGAAAAAGCTTTGCGTCCACCTGTTTCGAGGAAGGCTCAGTTAGAGGTAGATGAGAGAGCTCAGAAAGCCGTGATTTCATTTCATTCTAGGAAGGGTGCTCTGGACAATTTTTTCAGGAAGCAAAAGCAAAGTAAGCCTACTTGGCGTCTGGTCGAAAATATCGATGCTGGGGCTATAAGTACGGAATCTACGAAACCCTACATCACAGAGCACATGCTGCCTCGCGTGTTCCAGGAACAAGAGCAAAGACAGCCGAGGGTACCACGATATCGAAAGAGCATTAAACCCCGTCGGATTGACATCGAAGCACCCCAATATTCACTCACAGATGACCCCCCTCATTTGTATTCCCCTATTGTCACCACTGGCTCTCCAATAGAGAAGAGTAAACTTTATGGCCTGGGGCCATATGGTACCCGATATACCTATCATTTCGAGGTGTTTCCTCTCATGCCCGAAGTTAACTTTCATGGATCAACATTGCTTGGTAGTGGCATTATGAAGACCTTCTGGGTTGAAAGTCCGCATGTTAGAACGCATGAGATACAAACCTCAATCAGATTGGATGAGCAAGTTTTTCATTGGGCCTCTTGGAATCAGAAAGTGTCCTCTGAGATAGGGGTTTTGTTTGATTTAATAGCTGAACAACTAGAAGATCAGCAGCAGAGTCTTCACGATGGGGATCAGACTATTCATGCTGTTCATTCCACCTTAGAATACGTGAAAGATGTTCTCCATACGGCGACAATCGTGTCACCTATCCCCCCCCTCATACCACGATTGCTGGAAATTCTCCAAAGATTCGTCGACCGAGTCAACGGCGGGCTCAATCAGCCCTCATTTGGGCACACTACAACCTATGAACTTGTCTTGGGGATACTTGACCGATTGTTGCTAATGTCGTCTCTGATGATAAAGCACTGTCAAACCACACAACATCACATGGATCAGGATCCTGATGTGGAAAATCTCTTGCTATCATTAGCACGATTGATGGTCTCAATTCTTCTCCGCTGTGGACTTAATCAAGTGCAGCAAATTTATCAAGACTTTAACCATTACAATTGCCATAATCGCACGTTGAGACAAAATGCTATGGCAATTCATTCGTGGACTATGTTGATTAAAGTTTTTGAACACACGAGCTTATACCAAGTCTCTTTCTGGGATGTATTGGAGACTATTATATTGCGTCCTCATGTTCTCTCTAGCACAGATGCTTTCGAACTCGAACGTGTCTGGGAGACTATGTTCACCCTCCTCCCACTATTCGACTTTGATGACGCCGGGAAAATAGCTTCTGAGAAACGCCGTAAAGCAAGAATTGAGGGTTGGATGATCCCTCAGAAGCTTATCCGACGAGTTTTCCAACTATACCAAGAGAACAACCATCAGGCGGCGAGCTTCAATAGTTACTGTCGGGCTCTTATTTCGCGGTGTTTCTACCTAGTTGATCAATGGGGGTGGTGTCGCAGCGCCTCCATTGTTGGCGTGATCTTTGACTTCTTCGGATCCCAGAGGCTTGCACATCTCCGCAATGAAGAAGTCTACCAGTCACCAAAATTTCTTGAGAACTTAGTAAATGAGCCAATCCTGCAAGCGGAGGCGGATGACTGCTGCTTTCACATATTTCTGAAGTTCCTTGCTCTGAGTATCCGAAAACTCAAACGATTTGGCTCGGAGAAAGACATCCGCAACCTGGTAACCCGGACAATACCGAATCACGATCGCTCGTATCTCAAAGAGCACGATATTCATGAGCGAGATTTGGCTGCATTGCGGAACCATCATGACCTCATCGGCACGTTATTCTGGGCGACAACACCTGACACCCGGCCTCCAGTAACGCTCGTTCAAGGACTTGTAGCTCCTGCCAATTCTCATAAGGAGGCTTGTCTGATTAACATTAGAGCATGGGCCCAACTCGCGCGGTTCATCGTTTCATCTGGCGAGGCCAGTACCTCTTTCAAATCCTTTAATAAATGGAGGGATATATTCTTCCAGCAAACAATAATACAATTCGATGGCATCGCAGCAGACATCCATCAACAATATCTGACTCTGTCCAATGACACTAGTAGACATGTTACCCAAGATGTTGTTGATACCATGATATCAAAGAATAAGGCGGCCGTAATGGAGGTTCTCTATTTATCATTTACAGCCTCTGCAGATGTGATGCGACATGCTTCGGATTTGGAAGCGGCGACATACTGCTTAAATACACTTCACCTGGATCGCATTTTTCAGTATTTTACTGTCTTCCCGTCTGAATTAGACTGGTCTATCCTACGGGCATCATTGACTATCTTGGATACATTTTTATCCAAAGTCGAGGAGTTCAGAAATAACCAAGAGAGCCAGCAGAGTGAAAGCCAGATTTTAGATTCCGCGCAAGCAGACGATGCATTCATAATCTTGGAGCAGGATATTTCTCGCAGTTTTTTTGCAATGGCCCGGTGCATCTTGTTATCGCCAGCAGAAACGACCAGCCTTTCAGTAGCAGGTATGGCAGACAAGGTCTGGTGTGTCAGACAGATCATTACGTTATCAGCAAGAATGGAAATAGGCTTCGTTAATGGCGGCCTTTTGAAAGTATCAGATACATTCAAGCCTGGCAAATACTGCCTCTTTAATGATCAAATACATGAGCTGGATCCCCCTCATCGACAATATCTTGTATTGTTCATATCCACACTCCTGAACCACGGGTATGATGATTTTTCTGGTGCCGGTTTTACCGTATGTGAAGTGTGGGCTCTCGCATTGGCCACACCCCTCAAATATCTGCAATACGAAGATCTCTTTGCTTTACAACAGTATTGCTTTGCGAAAGGGCTCGTTCCCAGTAATGAAGCTGAGCTTACAACTCAGCCTAACTACAAAATCAACCAATGTCTATTCGAGTTCATGGTTTCGTCAATGCGTAAACATATTCGCAATTCCGAACCAAAACTGAGACGAGTCCTCGACTTGGAATATTCCAAGACGCTCAAGCTTGTAATGAAGCAGATGCGAAAAGACTTGACTTCCTTGTATAGGGATACCTCTCAACATCGATACTATGTTATCTTCGTCCAAAGTATCATCTCATCAATTAAGACTCACGCATCAGATATATGCATGGTAGACAACTTTTTTCTCCAGATTAGCAAAGAATATTCCCCACCTATTCAAGATCCCCAACTTCAGATTGCTGGTATGCTATCGTATGGGATCCGAATAGAAGAGGGAGATTCTAGGGCAGCTCACCAACTGTTTTTTCTCTTATTTAACAACTTTAAGTATGCTCTTGCAAATGGAAATCTCGCAGACGATGTCCGTATACTTCGAAAAGGCATGAAACATAAAAGCATATTAGCTTTCGTGTTGGGGAAGATGCTACCAGCTATCATTCGAGTCTCATTTATTGACAGCTCTTCCTTTCCTTTGCTAGATGTATATACAGAGGCTTTACGATTACTTTTACGCGGCCGGATATTGCCACAGCAGCTTGACAACGATGATCTCCGTCACGTCGTCAATACCTTACGAGCTATTGTTGAAGGAATGAGAGTGATGCGCGTCAGTAATGAAACATTATCTGGGCCACGGATTCACATATTGAGTCAGGTGTTGGCTGTCTTGAATTTACTATGGCCATCACTATTGATTGCCAGTGCCGAAAAAACTGAAGACTCATGGCTTGTTGATATAGCTATCACAATTCGCCAAATCTCTTCATTTGTGAGAGCCGCACAAGAGTATCTGCGTGACCTAGTCGAAATGGCAAGCGGTTCACTAGATGCTGACATGCTGTTTGATGGCTTTGAGATCCATCAACCGTTGAGTTTCGACACACATATTGACAGTTTCACTGCCAGTATCAAGGACGATATGGCCAAAAACTGGATATTTGGTCCCCAGAGAATCTCGGTGCATACTCCCTTAAGAATGGCAGAATACACTCGACAAGGGAGCTCTGGAGTAGCAAACCCGATATGGGTAATTGAAGATTTAATAGAACACTTACATACACAAACCCAGGAATGGTATTGGTGGTGGGAAGAAAGT